>QLOH01001128.1:0-123920 GCA_026901365.1 Sesbania bispinosa | reverse complement strand
CTAAGATCTATCTTGCTAAACACACATGCCCCGACTACTTGATCCATCAAGTCATCTATCCTAGGCAAAGGATATCTATTCCTAATGGTTACCTTATTTAGCTGGCGGTAATCTGTACACAACCTCATGCTACCATCCTTCTTCTTAATAAACAACACAGGCGCTCCCCAGGGGTGACACACTAGGCCTTATGAACTTTTTCTCTAACAGGTCTTCTAATTGCTTCTTAAGTTCTGCTAGCTCTATGGGTGACATCCTATAAGGTGTGGCTGAATCGGTCATGTACCTGTCACTAAGTCTATAACGAACTCTATCTCTCTCTCGGGTGGTAAACTAGACACATTATCAGCAAATACTTCAGGGTACTCACACACTACAGGTATTTCACTCCCCACAACACTACTATCAGATTTCAAAGAAGCTAGAAGCATGTAAACATGGGCATCTTCCCTTAGAGACGCCTTTACCTGATTGGCAGTCATAAAATCCTTACTCTTACACTCGACAGGGTGACCAAAAACAACAGATTTATTAGCACGGTTTAGAAGTACATGGTTGGACGATAACCAGTCCATACCAAGAATGGCATCTAGTTGACTTAGGGGCAAACAAATCAAATCAACTTGGAAGTTTCTATCATTAACAGATATAGAACAGTTTAGGCAAACATCGGAAGTAGAAACTGACCCACTAGCTGGCGTTTCCACACTCAATTCAAAAGGCAAGGAAGAAAATAGGAAATTTTAATCTAGACACACGAGCACGTGATATAAACGAGTGAGTCGCACCAGGATTCGGCATCTCCTGATAGCATGAACGCAACCAACGTAACCTTTTGCACCAACGGGCAGTCCATCGTTCTAAAAATCTTCTCGATCTCGAAGATCCAGTCAGCAGCACCGTCCGGGTCGTAACCTCCACGGAACGTAGGTGGATGGTTCCTCTGGAACCGTGCAAGCCAATCCGTCTCGCGATGTTGGTTAAGATTGCCAACAGCCTGTGCCATTGCCATTAAGGCATTGGCCCTCGCTCGATCATTCCTACCCCCAGCCACTACTCTTTCTTATCAAAGAAAGGGTAAGCAAACATACTAGTTAAAGCAGACAGTAAAGAAATCAATCAACAATCAAGCTAAACAAACAATTCACTCAAGCAATCAATCAATCAGATTAACACCTCAGAAGCATAGTAAACTCATAACTCAAGGCCGGTGAACCGACCAGCTCTGATACCAACTAATCTGACGCCCTTCTACCCCATACTCTTAAATGCTTAATAAATCGAAGTTTAGAAACAGTATGTCCCACGATGGGTAAAAAGGTTCACAATCGATCTTATTAAATCTCATAGTTCGAAAACGACTTTAATAACAGAAATTAAACTTTCAAATATAATTCAAATATAAAGCAGCGGAATCTCCAAAGAAATAAAACAACTAGTGACCTATTGCCATACAAGGCATCCAGAAAGTGAATAAGAAATACTCCTAATTAGCAACATGATAAAACTCCCAAATACACCCTAATGTCACATCTATCAGAGCACAACCCTTTAATCATAGTCGACACCGATCGTGTCCTCATCAACACCTGTAAAAATATATCCACAGAATACGGTGAGGAAAAGGAATACTACTTATACATACACATAGAGAATGCCCATCCTCACCCACAACATCATCACATCATGTCATCAATACATTAATCATCAATAGTAACATTCATCTAAACTCAACATATATTTCATCATCTATATCAACATATACATGCTCTACCATCATTCTTATTTATAACACATAAATATATCCATTATACATTCACACAAGCTCAACATCATCATAGCATCATTCATATATCATCATACTCATTATCCTCATAACATCATTCATCTATCATCATACTCATTATCATCAGAACATCATTCATATATCATTATACTCATTATCATCCTAACATCATTCATCTATCATCATACTCATTATCATCATAACATCATTCATATATCATTATACTCATTATCATCATAACATCATTCATCTATCATTATACTCATTATCATCCTAACATCATTCATCTATCATCATACTCATTATCATCATACATCATTCATATATCATATACTCATTATCATCATAACATCATTCATCTATCATTATACTCATTATCATCAATAACATCATTCATCTATCATCATACTCATTATCATCATAACATCATTCATCTATCATCATACTCATTCTTATCATAACATCATTCGTATATCTTTATACTCATTATCATCATACATCAATACTCATCTCATCATCTACCCAAAGATCATGACTTGGAACTCCACACAAATGGGTGCACCCTCGTCAATCACTCTAGTTAGTACCAATATAGTCTACCGGTGTTACCAACACACTATCCGATAGGTTGTACCCCCTCTATGGGGCCCGCACAACGACATTCGACCCTAGAGGTTGTACCCCCTCTATGGGCCCGTACAATCACTCCTAGTTGCACCCCCCTCTATGGGCCCGTGCATCGAACGCCCCGTCTTGATCCCCTGAGTTGTACCCCCCCTCTATGGGCCCGCACAACTCAGTTCACTTCCCGAATTGTACCCCCCTCTATGGGCCCCACAATTCAGGTAACATCACATATGCACAAGGCATCTCTCCTAAGTTGTACCCCCCTCTATGGGCCCACACAACTTAGGTAACATCACATATGCACAAAGCATCTCTCCTAAGTTGTACCCCCTCTATGGGCCCGCACAACTTAGGTAACATCATCATCAAAAGGTGACATACACCATCATCAATATCATCAACATCATCATCAAAAAGTGATATACACTATTAACATCATTATCATGCATCATCATGCTCATCATCAAACATCATCATCATAAGTGATATACACTATTAACATCATTATCATCATCATCATGCTCATCATCAAACATCATTATCATAAGTGATATACACTATTAACATCATTATCATCATCATCATGCTCATCATCAAACATCATCATCATAAGTTATATACACTATTAACATCATTATCTTCATCATAATCATCGCAAACATCATCACACATCATCAATCATCAACATCATACTCATTATAAAGCACCATCAAAACATCATCATTTATCGCATGTTCACCAACCACATGCATTCCAAATAACCTCAATTACAGAGCATATTAACCAACCATATGCATTCCAAATAACATCAATTATATAGCATATTCACCAACATATACATTCCAAATAACATCAAATATTTAGCATATTCACCAAACATATGCATTCCAAATAACATCAAATATATAGCATATTCACCAACATATGCATACCAAATCATCATCAATTACAATCAATTATCACACCATAATCAATATAAAGCATCATCAAGCATCATTATCATCATCATCCTAAAGCATCCACAATCATTATACTCTAAACATCTAATTAATCAAGCAATACACAAAACAATAAACATCCAACTCAATTTTCATCAATAAAAACCTCAAATCTACAGCTACAGTGCGAACTAAATATCTCCCAACCCAGACTTTGTATCAACGATCCAACCGTTCAGAATGAAGAAATAGGTGTTTCGAACCAGCTGTTAATTTCATCCCGATCCAACGGTGAACGAATCTGCAGTCACTGTTTTACAGTCGCAGCTCTATCTAAAAACGGGAATAACTTTCCTCTAGTGCGAACTAGATATATCCCTAACCTAAACCTCATATCGACGATCCAACCGTACAGAAGGAAGAACCAGGTTTTCCGAACCAGATATTAAAATTTCGGCCCGATCCAACGGTGAACGAATCCGCAGTTACTATTTTACATTCGCAGCTCTGTGTGAAAACGGGAATGACTTTCCTCTACCCTCTTCTTCAATCCCTACTTAATTCCTCAAGTTCCTAACTCAATTAAACTCGTTTTTACCGATTGAATTCACTAAAATCAACAATCATTCTTATGATTTCCAATAAATTAAACATCTAATCAATTATGGTTCCTCATCTCTAAATCCTTGTTTAACCTATTTTCACCTGTTCTCATTATTTTCATTTAATCCACTCAAGATTCATACAACAATCAACAATCCACAGTTTTCATCACAAAACAACACATATTCACATATTGATTTCAATTATTAATCTTTAAAGGTTATTCTCACTACCCATTCACCCCTACATACATATACAAGTAGGGATGACAATTGGACCCAGACCCAGTGGGTACCCGCAAAAATTACCCATAATGGGTAGGGTAATTACCCACCAAGCGGGTATGGGTAATTACCCCGCACTTTTTATTGGGTACGGGTACGGGTACTATGGTACCCTACCCTACCCATACCCGCACTTATATAATATATATAATTAATGTAATTTATATACATATAATTAATTTAATAAGTATATATATATCTTTATATTATTAATTAATATTTTTTAAAAAAATAATTAATGTTAATCTATATTATAGTCACCAAAAAATATTAATATATATTACTAATTAAATTAATTAAATTTTATAATTTTGTCCTACACACTATAAATAGCAAAACATGAACTGATTTTCATTTCCCCTCCCAATTTTTTAATCTCTCATCCACTTCCACATATGATAGTTGTTTTATAGGTTAAACTTGGATGATCTATGGATTATTTTTCATTAATTTTTATTTTCTAATCAATTTATTTTCTTATAGTTAACAAAAGTGCGGGTAATGGGTACGGGTATGGGTACTTGAGTACCCAGCGGGTAAGGGTACGGGTACTAGAATCACTACCCACGCGGGTATGGGTCCGGGTCCGGGTATTTTTTTAAAACGCAGGTATGGGGACGGGTACTATAGTACCCTACCCAAACCCTACCCATTGCCATCCCTATATACAAGCAGCACCCTCTACCCCACCGTACCTTAAGCGAAGCTTTGATGACAGCAGGAAGTCCTTTCTTGGATTCTTGGCTTTCACCTCCACCGCAGCTCTCTCTTGAGACTCTGATTCTCCCCTTCTTGGCATTTCGCTTACTGACGAATGATACGAATAAGGATTAGGGTGCTCTGTTAACCCCTCCTTACTAAAATGTCTAATTGGGCTTGGGCCCACTCTCACCCCCTCTATTTCTATTTTCAATTAAATCTTATTTTTACAAAATAAAACTAATAATAATAATACTCCTATTATTTATTTTCTCATTAATTAATTATCTCCTTAATTAATCTATTTAATTTAATTAATATTTATCCTAATAGAATTTAGGATGTTACACTTCCACTCTTTAATTTTCTAACAAATATAAAATATAAAGCAAATTAAAATAGGTAATAAGTAATAGACGAAAGTACTGTTGATAGAAGTAGGGATGACAATTTTGTACTGCAAGTGGGGATATCCGCGGGGACTGCTCTATATGGGGCCCCGAGGATGGGGAATTTTCCCCCGTGGGGATGGGGACAGGGACTAAAATCCCTCCGAGACAGATTTGGGGATGGGCACGAGGATCATGCTCCCCGCGGGGTCCCCCCACCACATATATATATATATATATAATTTTTTTATTTATATAATATATATACTATACTATAATATAATATATATAATTTATATTTTATATTATCCTATTTTTAAATTTTAAAATTAAATTTTTAATTATTTTATATTATTTTTACTAATTTTATTCTTTATCTTATATTTTTTCTACTTATTTTTATAATTATGGGGTCCCCGTGGGGACCCGTGGGGATGCAGGTAATGGGGATGAGGGAGAAAATTACCCCGAGATGGGGATCAGGGACGTGGATAAAATGGGGGAGGCGGGGACGGGGAGCGGGGAGATATCCCCCGCCTCGTGCGGGTGCCATCCCTAGATAGAAGTCACTCTATTTTTATTCTAATATTAATACATAATACTAAACTAATTAAGCAATTAATTAATCTAGTATCTATCTATTATCTATTATAATATATTAAAATCAAGTCGCGTTTGATAAAATTGCCATTTGTATGCACTACTTTTGCCACGTTAGACTTTCGTATGAGTTGTCACTCTCACAATATTTTATCTATTCATCTTCCTATTTTTCTACTCGTTTTTCTAATTCGAATGACCTATTTATTACTAGCCGTCCAATGTTAAAAATTTATTTTATATTTACAAACCATTACATTCCGCTACCTAATCTTTGAAACACCCTTTTATGTATTAAAAACTCATTTTACATTTTAATTCCATTACATTCCAACTATTTAATCTTTAAAACTTCTTTTATGTATTAAAATCATTTTACTCCATTAGTTTCACATCGAAGTCGATTGCACTCATTCTAAATACAAATGTTTTTGTTAAAACACCAAAGTCGCATATCTACTCGAATCCACCATTTGCTACTTCCTTTGGTCCATTAGTTACCCAGTGCATAAATGTCCTTAAAAATCTTAATTACATTTAAATAATTCAAATATAACATCAAATTTATATGACGTTAAATACATAAATGTGGTCATACCAAAAGTCTTTTTTCATTGATCCATAACTTCAACTAAATTTAATATGATATGTAAAACCAAATACAATCACACAAATCTCAAAAATTATTTAACCTACCTTCAACATAACAATATTTATTACATTATTATTGTTATATATAAAATACTTAAATGTTATCAAATTAAAATTAAAATAGCAATAATTACCCTAAATCATACAATACCAACTTTTTGATAAAATTAATTCAATATTCCTTAATTTAAAACTATCATTTATAAAACTAAAAAATGTTGGTGCTAGACAAATCTCAGAAAGATATTTTCCACTTCAAATAATAACACAAACACAATTATCACTTTTAATTATTTAGTTACTTTTTATTTTAAATAGTTTTTAATATTTTAAAATTCATAAGATTTTATTGAAAAAAATTATAAAATGACAAATAATATGCACTTCATATTAAGATTTTTTATTAATAAAGTTATCAAAATTGTAATTTGCACACTATAGTTTTTTAAACTTGTGAAAGATGTTGATCTAGAGGCAATTTTATTTTAGTAAAATATTTCATAAGAAATCTTTTTTTAAATGAAATTGCATTTTTGAGAAGAAAATTAAGTGGATTTTATTATTATTAATTATTATTATTATTATTATTATTATTATTATTATTATTATTATTATTATTATTATTATTATTATTCCACTCAAGACAAAGGTAATATGCCGCTAAGAACCATTTCTCCTAAGCCTCCCAATTTTCTCTATTTTAAATTTTAAAAATCTTCAAAATATTTATGTATAATAATTTTTTTTAATTTTATTTATAAATAGATTTTAGCCAATAACATGGCAAATAATGTGCAGTTCTCAATACTTTAATAATGGACTGGAGGCAAACGTTCTGTTAGTTATAAGATTTTTTTTAAAGCATTCTATTATAACTTTTTATTATTGCAAAATCTGAACTTTGGTAATAAGATCACACAATGACAATGCAATCCAATTTATACAATTTTACACTATAAAGCTACACTTGAGTAGCACAACCAATTATTCAATTGATGATATTCATTACAAAGATTCATATAACTAAATAAGAAGTTAAACATAATTTTTTCTAAAATTATTATGTTAAGCTTATTTGCATTTCTTTTTATAATTGCATAACTTCTCAAAACAAACCAATAATTGGTAAATGTGCTTCTACTAAATTCAATATTTAAAAATTAAATTTATGCCCAATTAATTGTATTTTTTATTACATTTCATCTCAAAACACTAATTTCACTATGGATATATTTACAATACTTAATTATAGTTTTCTAATTTATAAAATAATAAAAAAACTTTCACTTTCCGCGCTTTCTAAACCTAGTTATAATTAATTGAATCTCTTATAGTTGCATTCAGTGTGGAATCCATTGGCACGCTAATTAAAATTCACAGCTTATGTTGTATGCACTATGCTATTTATTATGCCAAAAAATATTTTATTGCTTTCCTTCTTATTTTAATTTACGTTTTATAAGAAAATTTTTATTCTTGTTTATTAGTCGATCTTTTAATAAATTTAAGATAATATATGTTATCATTTTATGATTATACTCTTATTTTTACTCAATTAGTTAATAAGAGAGATAAAAATAAAAAAAATATCATAGACATTTTAAAAATACAGAAAATATACAACAACTTGTAAGACAACTTTTCTTGAAAAATGAAAAAGGAGGGAAAAAAGTAAAATAATGTTGCTTATATACACACCATTTTTACATCTATTATCATACCGTTAGTTATGTGGAGATTTGACATAATCAAATGTGGGGTTAAATATGTTTTTTAGTCCCTGAAGTTTGACCCGAATTTAGTTTTAGTTCATAAACTTTAAAAACCGTTGGTTTGAGTTCCTCATATTCTGAAATCACGCAACTTTGACGCTAGAAGATTTGAATCATAAAGAAGGTTCTCAAAGGCTTACTTAAGCTCATTAAAAGAAAGATCAGAGTCAGACTCATATACCTCTTCATCTGAGGAGACACCATCATCCATTAAGCACAGATTTGCAGACTCATCATCTTGGCTTTCTTTTTCCTCTGAGTCATCCTAAGTAGCCATCATTGCTTTCTTTTTGAGACTCTTCTTTGTTTCCTTTCTCAGCTGAGGACACTCAGCTTTGATGTGGTCGGGCTTGTTACATTCGAAGCCTATGATTTGTCCCTTCTTGTCAGACTTAAGGCCACCTCTTCTAGAGGGAAATCTTCTTCTTCCACTTCCTCTAGATTTTCACATTTTGTCTGATTCTTCGTGAGATAAAGGCTATCTCATCATCCACCTCAGTCTCATCATCATCATCTTCACATTCTTCACTATCTGTGTCATGAGAAGAGTTAAGTGAGACCCGATGAGAGGAGCTTACCTTCTTACTTTTAGAGTTACTAGAAGAAGCTTTCATAGCAATGGTTTTGGCCGTCTGATGAGCTCTTCTTCCATCAGCTCTTGCTCATGCACCTTAAGTGAGCCAAGTTGTTCATCTAGTTTGAGCGTGCTCAGATCCTTGGCTTCTTGTATGGTAGTGACCTTAGGCCTCTAAGGCTAAGGTAAGCTTCTGAGGATCTTTCTTACCATATCTTGATTTGAGTATGTTCTTCCTAATGACTTGAGGTCATTTGTGATGATTTTGAAGCGTCTCACCACATCCTCAATTCCTTAATCTTCATTCATTTTGAAAAGTTCATATTGTCTTACCAATATGTTGATCTTAGCTTCTTTAACTTGGTTGTTCTTTCATGCTCAATCTCAAGTGCATCCCATATCTCCTTAGCTGACGCGTAACCAACCACTTTAATTTGTCATACACTCCGGCTTAGTGCACAGATGAGTAGATATTTAGCTCTTGAGTTGAGAATGTACCTGCTCTTATCAGCTTTAGTCCAAGTTTCCCTAGGCTTAGCTGCTCTCAAAACCAAGTTCATCAGTAATATAAGGCATATAAAGACCCACCTCAATGATCTCCCAGAGATCAACGTGCTGAGACTCAATGAAAAGTCTCATTTTGTCCTTCGAGTAATAATAATCAGATCCATCAAAGGCAGAAGGCCTGTTGGTGGATGCTCTTCAGGAATGAAGAGACTTGCGTTTAGTCTAACCATGGATCTTGTCCTCTTCACATGTAGGTATGCTTAACCCCAAGAGGCCGAGCTCTAATACTAACTGAAGTTGGATGGATGTTTCTATAAGGGGGGTTGAATAGAGATTGTAAAAATTGATTCCTGAAAAACTTAAGGCCAAACTGAGCTTAGTTCTCAAGCTCAGCAGCTTGGAGTCTCAGATTAACTTAGCAAGGACAAACTAGTGAAGCTCAGACTATACGTGATAGAAAGACTTAAAGTAGCTTTGACAAGTTTGTTATAGTTGAGATTAAGTTCAGTTCAGACTATTGAATGAGTTTAGCTTAGCTTCAGTAAATTGTAAAACAATTGTAAGCGAGCAAGGTAGAGAGAAGGGATGCGCAAAGAGAGTTATCCTAGTTCACCCACTCCTTGGGCCACGTCCAGTCTTCACAACCTTGTGAGATTTCCACTATGACAACCTTGTCAATTACAAGTATTCCTTTCTGCCTCTTCAGGCTCACCCTCAAACCAAGCTTAGGCACCTCCTAACTTGACTGAGATCCAAGTATTCTTTACCTTGCCTCTTCAGGATCTTACACTGCTCACACTGAGTCTAGGCTCCTCCTAACTCAGTTGAGACTATTACAAAGATTGATGGACTAGAGATGACGATTGACTAGCTTACACTACGTACAGGGTACGAGTATACAATGAGCTCATCTAGGTGTTTCTCTTTCTAAAAGTTACAAGCAAATGATAAAAATAAAAAAAGAATATGTGATACAGACTTAAGATGCACTCAAGAGTAGTAGAGATTGAGTTGAGCTTGACTTGAGATTGAGTTGAGACGGATAAGTCAGAGAATATTCAGTAGTGTCTCACACAGTGCTTTGACTTGAATTCCACTTTTATATCAAATGAGACTAGTTACAATTGAACTCGACTTCTTTTTTTGTTACAAGTTTTTATCATATCTAACATTCTAACTTGATAAACCCGACCTGGAAGCTTATTAAAAAATAAAAAAAGTAGATATTTCTCACGACTCAATATCCAATCTCTCACTTTTAACCCTACATTTCCTTCATCTCTCCTTCAGATATCTCTGTTAGAAAAAAGTGGCTCTCATTTAGCATGTGTTTAATGCTTGATTACTATTCATATTACGGCTTGGTTGTTTTTTCTCAAATTACGGCTAGATTGAATTCACACTTGTGATGTAATAACCATTCTTATTACTTGGCCATCAAATAGTAGCTAGTTGTTGCCTATAAATAGGCATGGTAGTATGATCCAAGCATCCAAGAGAAGCAAGTGAAAAATACTTCTCTTAGCCATTGTGTGAGTGTGAGAAATTTGAGAGAATATTTTAGTCCACTAGATTGTATTCTTGTGAGAGAATTTGTGAGAGAAAATTTTCTTCTCAATCCTCACTATAAGAGGATTTCTTGTACTCTCTCTTTATAGTGGATTTACTTTGCTCGTTGTCGTCCATGGCTTTTCTCTCTACACCGGAGAGTTTTCCACGTAAATCTTGTTCTCATCTTCTTACTACTCTATTTACTTCTCTTTTACTCTCTAATTGATTAGATTCAGTGCTTTCGCATTGCGCTGATACCATAAAAAGTGGTATCAGAGCTCTTATTCAATTAGGAGTTCAAGATGTATATTGTCACCAAGTTTGACATCGAGAAGTTTGATGGCAATATTAGCTTCCTATTTGGCAAATCCAAATGAGGGCTGTTCTCACCCAAAACGGATTGAAGAAAGCTTTAGATGGGAAGTCAAAGAAAACCGGTTTCCATGACATATGATCAATGGGACGAGTTGGATGACAAGGCGCTTACAAACAATCCAACTTTGCTTGTCCAAGGAGGTTCTTCGTGAAGTAGCCAGTGAAACTACCACTGCAACATTGTGGTTAAAGCTGGAATCTTTATACATGACAAAGAGTCTTGCAAACAAGCTTCGTCTCAAGGAGCGCTTATATTCAATTCGTATGGCTGAAGGCACTCCTATTCGTTCTCATTTGATGAGTTCAATACTATTACTATGGATCTGGAAAATATTGATATTAAAATTGAAGATGAAGATAAAGTTGTTTTGTTGATTGTCTCTTTACTTTCTACCTACAAGCACTTGAAAGAAATTATGTTATATGGTAACAATGATACCTTATCCTTCAAATATGTTAAATCTAACTTACTGTCCAAAGAAAAAATTGATCTTGAAATTCATTCTGAGGACAGGGTGAAGGTTTAAGTGTTAGAGGTAGAACTCAAGAAAGAGGGGAGTTCCAGCAACAAAAAGTTCAGATCCAAATCCAGGGGACGCAAATCCAACAAAACCTGTCGCTATTGCAAGAAATTGGGGCATGACATCTCTGATTGCTTTACCTTGAAGAAAAAGGTAAACAAACCCGCTGAAGCTGCTAATATTGAGACTAATTCCGACGGTGATGTTATGTTATCTATTGTCTCTTCTGATAAAAGGAGTATAAATGAGTGGATTCTTGATTTGGATGTACTTTTCATATGTGTCCTTATAAAGACTTATTTACCACTCTTGAACCTGTTGATAGTGGTATTGTCTTGATGGGCAATAATACCCAATGCAAGGTTGCAGGAATAGGTACTATTCAGATCAGACTCATGATGGTGTTGTCAGGACTCCTACTAAAGTTCGCTTTATTCCTGACTTGAAGTGGAATCTAATTTCTCTTGGAACCCTTGAGTCTCTAGGGTGCAAGTACTCAGTTGAAGGTGGAGTTCTAAAGGTATCAAAAGGTGCCCTTGTTTACTAAAAGCTAACCGAATTGGTAGTTTATATGTCTTGCAAGGTTCAGTAGTGACAGGTTCAAAAATTGTATCTTCTTCTTTGCCTGATGATGATGTCACTAAATTATGGCACATGCGTTTGGGCCATATGAGTGAAAAAGGCATTCAACTTCTGGCCGGGGCAGATTGGTCCGCGGATTAAATGGGCCTGTGTTCTCTATGGTCCGCGTCCGCCCCGTTTAACCCGCGGGTTAGAGGGTTGGTCCGCGGGCCCAATGCAAAAAACAAAAAACAAAAAAATATGCTTATTAAAAACTGGAATGTAAACAAATAATGAATGGACATGATGGAGAATATAAACAATTGTAAATCCAAAAGGAATACAATTTTATTACTTTTTCCCCAAATATTTCTAATAAAATTTGCATTCAGTTCAGTATATTTTGTTTTTCTGTAAGATTTATATGCTTTTTTTTTGTCGAATGATTTATATGCTTTTGAATGTCCCACAAATCACATCTGCTCAAGAGGACATTGTGAGAGAGACCGAGAAGCAGAGATTGTGCCTGAAACGGAGAAAAACAGAGATTGTGAGAGAGACAGAGAAGACATTGTACATAATTGACTGAGAAGTAGAGCACCAAGCAGATTAAAAAAACAGAGAAAAAAAACGGAGACTGAATGGAGACAGAGAACTTACTGGAAGAGGACGAACGAGGCTGCTATAAACTCGTCCGACGCCGGACGCCGGTGACTGGCCGTGCTGCAGCGACGCTGCTCCTTGCCTCCGTGAGATCGTGCGTCGTGCGTGAAGAAGAAGAAGAAGAATGGAGGAGTGAGTGAGGAGAGGAGGGGCGGCTGATGAGAATAGAGAGAATAAGAGATAGGGGAATTTTAGAAAATTAGGGATCCCTTAACCTAATTGTTTGGACTGGGCGGTGTTTTTTACACAAAAAAAAACTGGTTCGCGGGTTGGCCCGCAAACTCGCAGATCAAAACCCATTTAACCCACAGTTTAAACGGACCGGGCCAAAAAGCCCACGTGTTAAACGAGCCTGCGTTTTATGTGGTCCTAACCCGCGCAGACCACGGGTTTTGCGGGCTGGTCCGCGGACCAGGGCTCGTATACCCAACTCTACTCTACTACATGTTACTTGGTCAATCGTTCTCAACACTCATCACTTGACTTCAGAATTCCAGAAGAAATTTGGTCAGGTAATCCTGTTGATTATTCTCATTTAAGAATTATTAAGTGCACATTTCTTGGTTATGCATATGAATCTAAAGGATATTGTCTGTGGTGTTCTGAATCACAAAAGATAATTCTTAGTAGAGATGTTACATTTAATAAGGATGCTTTATTATCTTTTAGAAAACAATCTTCTGTGTCTCCTTCTAGTACATGTAATTTACAGGGTACCAGCGAGAAGGTGGAGTTAGAATTGAAGTCTGAAGTGCCTAATGTCGATGTTCCATCTTCCTCTTCTAGCACTGATGATCATGGTGATGATTGTGATAATGGTGTCAGTTCTCCTGTCCAGCCACAACAAGATAACTACTATATTGCTCGAGATAGAACAAAGAGACAAATAAAACGTCCAGCTAGATACATTGATGAAGATACTTAACTGCCTATGCATTGGCTGTCGCACAAGAGGTAAATGAAGGTGTTGAGCCTACCAGTTATGTCGATGTTATTTTTGTGCTGATTCTTCAAAGTGGCTTGTGGCTATGAATGAAGAAATTGAGAGTCTTCATAAAATGGTACTTGGAGTTTAACAGAGCTTCCTAAAGGCAAGAGGCCACTGAGATGTAAGTGGGTTTATAAGAAGAAAGAAGGTATTCCCGGGGCTGAAGATCCTAGATGCAAAGCACGGTTAGTTGTTAAAGGCTTTAACCAAAGGGAAGGTATTGACTTTAATGAGATTTTCTCACCCGTTGTTCGTCATACTTCCATTCGTGTTTTGCTTGCTTTTATTGCTTTGTTTGAGTTAGAACTTGAGCAACTTGATGTTAAGACAGCTTTTCTCCATGGAGAGCTGGAAGAAGAAATTTATATGGAGCAGCCTGAGGGATTTATTGTTCCTGGAAAGGAACATCTTGTCCTGCCAATTGAAGAAATCTTTATATGGCCTAAAGCAGCTCCCAGACAGTGGTACAAAAGGTTTGACTCCTTTATGATTGGGCAAGGTTACTCTAGAAGTCAGTTTGATGATTGTATTATTTCCAAAAATTTCCTGATGGAACTTTCATATACCTGTTACTTTATGTTGATGATAAGTTGATTGCATCACGAACAGGTCTTTGATCAGGAAGTTCAAATCAAAAAGGGGGAGATTGTAAGGTTCAAATATCCCCTCAAAGTGGTTTTAATTATGACAACTAAATCAAATGGAACTTAGCAAAATTCTGATTTCAAAGGAGACTAATCATTTCATTTGAGTGTGTATTCAGAAGCAACAGGTCTTACTTTGAAGAAGCAGGAACCATCATATAAAGAAAAGGTTGAGAAGCATGATTCATTACTTCTGGACTAATAAGGAGTAATACAATTTAAAGGAATGATGAATCATAAAAATCAGAAGCTGTCAAGCACTTCTCTGAATCTCCAGAAGCATGAAAGAAGCTTCTAAGAAGACTTCAAATGAAAGCATATTAGAAGGGAGATTCACTTAAAAGAAAAGAAATTATTAGCTGCAAGTACAACTCAGAAAAAAGGCTTCAAATATATCACAGAAGCATAGCATTACAGCTGCAAGCCCATCAGAAGCATTCACAGCTCATCAGAAGCAGAATTCTGCAGAAGCAACAGTTTGCAGCAGAATTCTGCAGAAGCATAGATCAAATGGCAGGATCTGTAATTACTTCATCTGATGAATCAGCTAAGTGTAAACAAGTCTATTTACACTTGAATTCATCCAGAGATCCTCCTCAACATTGATCAGAAGCATAGGTGAAGAGAAGAACCAGTATGCTGTCTGCAGAAGCATGGTTCTGCAGAAGCATGAAGCTGGTCAAACAGCCAGCTGCACTTGCAGCTTTAACAGCTGTACCTGAAAGGGACTTGTCAAAGGCACAGCTGGACCATTTGGACTGATCCCCAACGGCTACAACAGGCTCCTCACCTATAAAAGGAGGTGTTCTCTTCACAATGAGACACACCTCTCCCTCCAGAAGCACAATAGAATTCTGACTCAATACTTCCTGCTTCTGGAACACATTTTCTCTCTCCTCAGATTTTCTTTCATCAGCTTGAATATCTCATTGAGGGGGGAGTTCTGCTCACTAGAAGCTGCTAATACTGTTCTGATTGTATCTAGTGAGCTTTGTTCATTTTTACACTTTACCTTTGCTGTACTATGCTTCTGCAAGGTCCAAGTGATTACTGAGTTGTAAATCACTTGGGACAGGTTCTGTAAAGTGTTTGAGAGGTTGTCAAGACTCTGTAGTGAGTCTGTGTGAGTTTGTAAAGGCTTGAGTGCAAGCCTTTGTTAGTGTGAAGTCTGCAGAAGCAAGTTCTGCAGATTTCTGATCCTGTGCTTCTGCAGAAGGTTCTGCAGTAAGACAGGAACTGTTATTGCAGGTGTGTGTTGTGTTTGTGTGAAGCCTGAAGAGGATGTGGGAAAAGAATACTAGTGGTAGTGTGTACCCAAGGTTGTAATTGAGATTGTTAGTGAGAAAATCCTACTGGAGGTAGGGACTGGAGGTAGCCTTTGGTTGGAAAAGGTGAACCAGTATAAATCCTTTGTGTCATCTTCTTTCTCTCAACTCTAATTACTGCATGAGCATACAAAGTTTTAAAACTACCTAATACCTAAGTAAGTGTTAACTAAATTGGTTCCATCAAAGGAATCCTACTTTCTGCATAATAAGCATTATTCTAACAAGTATAGTTTTGAAGATACATCTTCTAATAAGAGCCAAGAACTAATCTTGAGCAGACTTTTATTAAAAGATAAACTTGCAGAATTTTAAAAGAGATACAATTCAACCCCCCTTCTTGTGATCAAACCATTTTACTTCAATTGGTACCAGAGCTTGCCTCTTGGGTTGAACTCACTTAACAGTGAGAGAGGAAAAAGATCAAGGGATGACAAACCATGGAGCTGCAATGTTCATTCCAGAAGGATCATCAACAAACAGACCACCAGCCTTCAATGGAAAGGACTACTACTATTGGAAGGATAGAATGAAATTGTTTATGGAATCCCAAGATATTGATCTATGGGATATCATAGAAATGGCAACTTTATTCCAACTGTGAGAAGAACCAGAGTTCTAGGACCTCTTACAAATGGTGACTTTGATGTTGTAGAAGAAGCATCAAAACCAAAGCCTAGAGAAGAATGGACACAAGATGACAAACAAGGTATCTTCTAAAACTCTAAAGCTAATTCTTCTTCTTTGTGCATTAAGCAGGGTGAATATGATAAAGTTGCTGGCTGTAACACAGCAAAAGAAATATGGGATACTTTGAGAATTGCTCATGAAGGAACAGATCAAGTTAAGAATCCAAAATAAATATTTTAATTCACCAATATGAAATGGTTTAACATGATAGAACATGAATCTATAGATGAAATGTGCAGTAGATTTACTATTATTATAAATGATTTAAAATCTCTTGAAAAAGCTATTCTAAACCAAGACAGGTGAGAAAGATATTAAGAAGTCTCCCAAGAATATGGAGACCAAAAGTTACAGCTATCCAGGAAGCAAAAGATCTAGCTGTGCTAAAGCTAGATGAGCTTCTTAGATCTTTGAAAGTTCATGAACAGGAACTAATGGATGAGCTACCACGAAAGGATAAAACAATAGCTCTAAAAGCAAGCACATCCAGAAGGAGTGCTTCTGCAGAAGAAAAACCCTCAGAAGCAGAATCATCATCTTCTGAAAATGATGATGAATTAGCCTTTATAATCAAAGAGGATACAAAAGGTTAATAGAAGAAAAGGGAAAGGCAAAAAGTTCTTCAACTTCAAGAAGAAGGACCTAGAAGAGAAAAGCAGCAAGAGTCCTATAATTTGCTATGAATGCAACAAACCAGGACATATCAAAGCAGAATGTCCACAGCTGAAGGAGTCAAGGCCATTTCAGAAGAAAAAGGGCCATGATGGCTACATGGGATGATTCCGAAAGCTCCACAGAAGAAGATGATGAAGCTGAAACTGCACAACTATGTTTTATGGCTGGAGAAGCAGAAGAAGAAGAGGTAATCACTTATACTCCTTCTGCATATAAAGAACTTGAAGATGCATTTGAAAATTTGGCTGTCAGACTCACACACCCTTGCACAAAAATGTGCTGTTCTTAAAGAACAATTAGTTAAAACCAAAGAAGAAAATGAAGCTCTCAGAGAAGAAAATAATAGGTTAAATAGAACTAATCAGTTTCTGCAACATCTCATTTTGAATTATCTGAACATGTAAAGAAAGTAAGAATCAACTCTGCAGAAGCAGAAAAATCTGGCAAGTCTGCAGAAAGAAACATGCTTCTGCAGAAGAAAATTGATGAACTTCAAAATGATTTATGCAAGTTTGTTAATAGCCCTATAACTTGAACAATTAATAGGAAACAGTAGGGAAACCACTGATAAAAGAGGATTAGGATTTCAAGTTTGATAAAAATAAAACACACATAAAACAGTTTTTGTTCCAGCCAAAAGGAAACCTCCTTATTGCTCTTGGTGTAACAAATTTGGACATTATGGACCAAATCTGTTACAAAAGAAAAAGGAGTACCAGAAGAAAGGTATCTAACATCAAAGGACCCAAGAAAATTTGGGTGGACCTAAATCCTTACTATTCTTATGATGTAGGTACAAGCAAAAGGATCCAAGAAGAAAGAGCTATGGTTCTTGGACAGTGGCTGCTCCAGACACATGACTGGAAACAAAAGCAAATTCACTCAACTCCACATGATGGAAGAGGAACAGTAACTTTTGGAGACAACAACAAAGCTCAAATCAAAGGTATTGGAAAGATAGGTATGCAAGGTTCTACCCAAATTAATAATGTATATTATGTGAAAGGGTTAAAACATAATCTTCTTAGCATTAGTCAGTTATGTGACAGTGGCTATGAAGTTATGTTTCAACCTACATTCTGTGAAATTAGAGAATCATCTACAAAAAGGGTATTATTCTCAGGCATCAGAAGCAAGAACCTATATAGCATAAGTCTAGAAGAGCTTCCACAGCAAACATGCCTTGCTTCTTTTGAAAATGATAAATGGATTTGGCATAGAAAAGTAGGACATTTAAATATGAAGTCCATCTCTAAGCTATCTAAGCTAGAACTAGTAAGAGGACTACAAAACTGAAATTTGACAAAGATAAAATGTGTGAAGCATGTGTGAAAGGAAAACATACCAAATCTAGTTTTCACCCTAAAAACATAGTAACTACTCAAAGAACCTTAGAATTGCTGCACATTGATCTTTTTGGTCCTACCAAAACACCTAGCCTGGGGGGAAAGAAATATGGACTTGTAATTGTAGATGATTACTCTAGATTCACATGGGTATTATTTTTAGTAACCAAGGATGAATCTTTTGAATCTTTCAAGATCTTTCTAAAGAAAGTTCAAAATGAAAGAATCAAAAGGTGCTTCTGTAAGAAGTGACCATGGAGGGGAATTTGAGAACTATCTTTTCAAAAACTACTTTGATGAAAATGGAATTTCCCATAACTTCTCCTGTCCTAGAACTCCACAACAAAATGGAGTTGTAGAAAGGAAGAATAGAACCCTCCAAGAAATGGCAAGAACCATGTTAAGTGATAGTGGCATTCAAAAATACTTCTGGGGAGAAGCTGTATCTACTGCATGCTATATACTTAACAGGGTCTCTATCAGAAGCATCCTAAATAAAACACCATATGAACTTTGGAAAGGTAGAAAACCTAATATTGCTTATTTTCATATCTTTGGAAGTGAATGTTATATATTAAACATCAAGGATAACCTAGAGAAGTTTGATGCTAAATCTGAAAAGGGAATATTTCTTGGATATTCCACTTCTTCCAAAGCATACAGAATCTACAATATAAAAAATCAAACAATAGAAGAAAGCATGCATATTGTTTTTAATGATGCTAACTCTCCTTCTCAAGCATGTGATAAGCAAGATTCTGATGATGAACATCAGCCAAAGAAAATTTCTTCTGAGAATCACAGTTCTACAGAAAAGAATGCAGAATCTGCAGAAGCTGCAGATCCTGCAGAAGCAGTTGATGCTTCTGGAAGAGATCCTGATAGTCAGAAACAGAATCTGCCCAGAAGCTGGAGATCTGTGACCTATCATCCTCATGACCAAGTAATTGGAAATGTTGAGGAAGGGGTTAGAACAAGAAGACAACTGTCAGGATCAAATGACACTGCATTTCTTTCTCAAGTTGAACCAAAAAATGTTCAAGAAGCACTTGATGAAGAATCATGGGTTGAAGCCATGAAAGAGGAACTAGACCAGTTTGAGAAAAACAAGGTCTGGACACTGGTACCTATGCCAAAGAATCATACCTTAATTGGCACTAAATGGGTATTCAGAAACAAACTGAATGAAGAAGGTAAAGTAATTAGAAACAAAGCAAGATTAGTAGCTCAAGGCTACAATCAACAAGAAGGTATTGATTTTGATGAAACTTTTGCACCAGTAGCCAGATTAGAAGCTATTAGAATCCTTCTTGCTTTTGCTGCATTCAAAAATTTCAATCTTTACCAAATGGATGTGAAAAGTGCCTTTCTAAATGGTTATATAAATGAGGAGGTATATGTACATCAACCTCCTGGTTTTGAAAGCAAAAAATATCCTAACCATGTTTTCAAACTAACTAAAGCACTATATGGTTTGAAGCAAGCTCCTAGAGCATGGTATGAAAGACTAAGCACTTTTCTATTGCAAAATCAGTTTTCAAGAGGACAAATTGACACCACTCTTTTTAGAAAAACTTTCAAGAAGGACCTTCTAATAGTTCAAATCTATGTAGATGATATTATATTTGGATCTACAAATTTAAAAATGTGTGAAGAATTTTCTGATCTTATGAAAGGTGAATTTGAAATGAGCCTCATGGGTGAATTGAAGTTCTTTCTAGGACTTCAAATCAAACAAGAGAAGCATGGCATTTTCATAAATCAAGAAAAATATACTAGAGATCTCCTTAAGAGATATAAAATGGAAGGTTCAAAACCCATGGGAACACCTATGCATCCTTCTGCTGTATTAAACTTAGATGAAAATGGGAAACATGTTTCTGAAAAAGAATACAGAGGGATGATAGGATCCCTGCTATACTTAACTGCTAGTAGACCTGACATTCTTTACTCTGTAAGTCTATGTGCAAGATTTCAATCTTGTCCCAGAGAATCACATGTTGCAGCTGTGAAAAGAATTCTTAGATATCTTGCTGGAACTACAAGTCTTGGATTGGTACAAGAAAGGACAGATTTTGAGCTCACAGGTTGTGATGCTGATTATGCTGGAGACAAATTACAGAAAAGTACTAGTGGGCTGCCAATTCTTGGAAAATCATTGATCTCTTGGTCTTGCAAGAAGCAGCCCACAATAGCTTTATCCACTACAGAAGCAGAATACATATCAGCTGCAAGCTGCTGCTCTCAAATGCTGTGGATTAAGCACCAGATGGAGGACTACAGTCTAAGGTACACAAATATCCCCATTTTCTGTGATAATACAAGTGCAATTAACTTGTCTAAAAATCCTATTCAGCATTCTAGATCTAAGCACATTGACATTAAACATCATTCATTAGAGATCATGTCCAGAAGCATGACATTGAATTGAAATTCATTGAAACTGAACTCCAAATTGCTGATATATTCACAAAACCTCTTGTGGAAGAGAGATTTGTGTTTCTAAGAAACAAAATTAATATGAAATCTTGATAATTAAGGTGTGTATTAATTCTGTGAATTATTATTGTGTATATGCCTTAGAAGCACCATCAGTTGCAGAAGCACCAATCTACATAATGGCATAGAGAACTAGTATGTTTGCTTCTGCAGAAGCTTATCAGAAAAATGAATCCTTATGCAGAATAAATTAGTTGCAGAAGCATCAAAGTAGCTTCTGAAAAAAAACCACCCTACTTGCATAAATTAGTAATGTGCTTCTGCAGAAGACATTAGTCTAGCTTCTGCAAATTTCCTTCTTCCAAGGAAAAATGGCAAAAGATGCTTCTTGCGCACTTGCCTGATAGAGAAACAATACAACAGTGACTGTTGACTAACAAACCTAGCTTAGTCACATCACTGATACTAGGAAAGGTCCCTGTCAAGGCTCAGCTTATTGTTCTCCTAGGCAAAGTCAAAGACAAAGCTCATAGCTTTTTTTAAGAGCTACAAAAGGAATAAGGGAAAAATGACCTTTTGTCCCTAGCTGAGAGAAAATAGATCATTTAATGATCATTTAGGGAATTTAAAACTAGTGACCGTTGGTCACTAACCAACCCCTAGAAAGCTGCGCATGCTTTCCTCTTTCTTCCTCGTCCTCTCTCTCATAGCAACGGCTAGTTAGGGGCTTTGATACTTAAGCAATCTCTCAGCTGAAAGAACCATTTTCAGCTTACTCTCTGCTCCTTCACTCTCCCTCACGATCTCTATTCCTTGCCTCATCCTTGTCTCTGTTTTATATCAAAACCTGAAAATGAGAATCAAGCATGCAGCTGTGAAGAACCCTGGATCTCCATTCGATCAAGGAGAAGAAAGATTTCATTGTCTTAGGCAATGAGATTGTACTTTATGAAGGACCCCCCTTCTTCTGAGCCCCAAAATCCAGAAACAGAGCAAACCCCCTGTCTTTGATGAACCCTCAGCTTCAAGCCAACCAAATAAAACATGCTGCGTTCCCTGTGAACCTCTACCCCAAGCAGAACCCCAAGAAGCTGAACCTCAACCAATGGCTGATGAACCCAAACCTAAGCCTTCATCTTCAAACCTTCTTCTACACCAAAATCTAAGCCTACCCCCTCTGTAGTATATGTTCGTAGGTCTGAGAGAAACAAGGCAAACTTCAAAACTATAGGAAATGACCCCAATAAACCCATAGAAATTGACCCTCCTATAGCTGAACCTCCTTCTGAAACACCTGCTCCTCCTTCTCCTACAGCTGCCTCTCCTTCTCAAACAACTGCTTCTTCACAAGATAAAGGGAAGAGAATATTTTCAGAAGAAGAAAATGATCCTTCTGAAACCACTCAAGACTCCAACCATGACCTCTTTGGAGATGAGGAGCTGCTGAAGATCTTTAATGAAAAGTGGGAATGGAAGGCTGTCATTCAGGAAAGATGTTTCTGCTGAAAGAAATCAGAAAATGTGGATGGGACATTGGACACTTTGTCCAGAAGCAGGATTGGGGAGATTACCTGCTTCTAAGGGAACCTGTTTATGAAAGACTTGTAAAAGCATTTTATGCTTCTGCAAGTCAATATAGAAGTGATGGCAACTCTTTGGTTGTTGAAGTTCAAAGAAGCAACCATGGTAATCACTGCTGAGACCATTGCAGAAGCTTTGGGATGTGAAGATAATCATCCTCATCTCTATGATGATTGGTTTTCTGCAGTTGGAGTGACCAAAGAAGAAGTTAAGATAAGAGTCTCTAACCAATCCTCCTCCCAACTTCAGTCCAGCAAGCTCATCCCTATATGCAGATTGTTTCATAACTCTGCTGCTATTCACTCTTACCTAGAGCTGGGACTCTAGAAAGAGTCACTGATCAAGACCTAATGGTGATCTACCATCTCTTCATTGGAAAACCTCTATCCCTGCCATATCTCATCCTCAGAAGCATGATCTTATCAGCAAATCCTCAAAGGGCATACGCAAGTCTGCCCTATGGGATGCTTCTTACAAGAATTTTTAGGCTAAACAACATCCCCCTAGAAGATGAAGCTTCTAGTGATAATTGTAGCTTCTTTGGAAAGATCAATGTGCAAAGAATGCTGATTAAGAAGCCTGAGCCTTCTCTTGACTATTCCAGTCCAAGTGAGGAAGAGGAGAGTACAGCGCCTAGAACTAAGAAGAAGAAGCTCCTGACTTTCTCCAGAAAGAGAAAAGATATTCCTGTTGATGCTTCTAGAGAACCATCAACTAAATCCTTGAAGGGATCCTCTCTTTCTCCTGAACCAGCACAATCCCCTGAGCCACAATCATCTGATAAATCTTCATCCTCAACCTCCCTCTCCTTAGATCCTTTGATGGATGAAGAAGCTGTTTCTCAGCCTAAAACGATTTCTGCAGAAGCTGAGAAGGAAGAAGAATCACAAGGAGTGAGCATTGCTTCTGCAGAAGGCATGGCTATTGATACATTGGCTCAGCTTGCTCAAGGTTCTCCTTACTCCCCTCATTCTCCACAGTGTGCTTCTCCAGAACCAATTCCCTCTCCCATGCAGACGTCCCCTCCTGAAGAAGCACCCACGGAAAAGAAGCCAGCATCTGAAGAAGCAAAGCAATCCACTCCTTCAATGGGCACCTTGGAACTGACATGGTGAATCAGTTCCTTGCTTCTCCAATACTGGATTCGGGGATACCTGCTGCTGCACCAATATTGGAAAGTATTCCTGTTATAACCTCTCGTTTGTCATCCATGGATACTTTCATGCAACAACTAAGCAGTGAGAAGCCCCCAGAAGCACCTGCTAAAGAGTCTGCTATGCCAGATATTGCTGCTGCTTCTACAGAAGTTCCACCTGCTGCTTCTTCTTCAAGATCTGTGGAAAGGAACATCCAGAAAGTCAAGTCTGACATGAAAAAGCTTTTCTCCAATGTAAACACCCTGCAAAACACAGTAAACGAAATGATTGAGAGGTTTACTCAACATCAATTCTGGGTGAATAACTTTCTTCTTCCTGCCATTGCACCACAAGTGCCTCCCATGCCTTTCACTCAATTTCAGCCTCCCCAGAACCTGCTCCAGCCTTCTACCTCATCATCATCAGATCACTCATCCCCTTCTAAGTGATAGATGATGATTCTGTTTCTCTCCTTGCATTTCCATAAGGGTTTTTTGATTGATGACAAAGGGGGAGAAAGAGTTAGGAAAGTTAAGGCTTAATTAAAAGAGTTAGGAAGTTAAGGCTTCATCAGTTGTGGCTGAATTATATTTTTGGGAGTTATTTTCTATTTTGTTTAGACTGACTTCTGTTAATGATCATTATCCCTTTGATGTAATTTTGATGAATGATTAATGACAATGAGATGTCTTTTGCTGCATATTTATGCCATCTGTTAATTGTATGCTTGCTGAATACTAATTATCTTTGTTTCTGCTGCAAATTATTTCAAACTGTAACTCTGATATGCTATCTGTAATGAAGTGCCAAAATTCAGGGGGAGTTTGGTATAAAAATCAGAATTATCTAAGCAAAATTTGATAAGGTTGTCATCATCAAAAAGGGGGAGATTGTAAGGTTCAAATATCCCCTCAAAGTGGTTTTAATTATGACAACTAAATCAAATGGAACTTAGCACAATTCTGATTTCAAAGGAGACTAATCATTTCATTTGAGTGTGTATTCAGAAGCAACAGGTCTTACTTTGAAGAAGCAGGAACCATCATATAAAGAAAAGGTTGAGAAGCATGATTCATTACTTCTGGACTAATAAGGAGTAATACAATTTAAAGGAATGATGAATCATAAAAATCAGAAGCTGTCAAGCACTTCTCTGAATCTCCAGAAGCATGAAAGAAGCTTCTAAGAAGAACTTCAAATGAAAGCATATTAGAAGGGAGATTCACTTAAAAGAAAAGAAATTATTAGCTGCAAGTACAACTCAGAAAAAAGGCTTCAAATATATCACAGAAGCATAGCATTACAGCTGCAGCCCATCAGAAGCATTCACAGCTCATCAGAAGCAGAATTCTGCAGAAGCAACAGTTGCAGCAGAATTCTGCAGAAGCATAGATCAATGGCAGGATCTGTAATTACTTCATCTGATGAATCAGCTAAGTTAAACAAGTCTATTTACACTTGAATTCATCCAGAGATCCTCCTCAACATTGATCAGAAGCATAGGTGAAGAGAAGAACCAGTATGCTGTCTGCAGAAGCATGGTTCTGCAGAAGCATGAAGCTGGTCAAACAGCCAGCTGCACTTGGCAGCTTTAACAGCTGTACCTGAAAGGGACTTGTCAAAAGGCACAGCTGGACCATTTGGACTGATCCCCAACGGCTACAAGGCTCCTCACCTATAAAAGGAGGTGTTCTCTTCACAATGAGACACACCTCTCCCTCCAGAAGCACAATAGAATTCTGACTCAATACTTCCTGCTTCTGGAACACATTTTCTCTCTCCTCAGATTTTCTTTCATCAGCTTGAATATCTCATTGAGGGGGAGTTCTGCTCACTAGAAGCTGCTAATACTGTTCTGATTGTAATCTAGTGAGCTTTGTTCATTTTTACACTTTACCTTTGTTGTACTATGCTTCTGCAAGGTCCAAGTGATTACTGAGTTGTAAAATCACTTGGGACAGGTTCTGTAAAGTGTTTGAGAGGTTGTCAAGACTCTGTAGTGAGTCTGTGTGAGTTTGTAAAGGCTTGAGTGCAAGCCTTTGTTAGTGTGAAGTCTGCAGAAGCAAGTTCTGCAGATTTCTGATCCTGTGCTTCTGCAGAAGGTTCTGCAGTAAGACAGGAACTGTTATTGCAGTGTGTGTTGTGTTTGTGTGAAGCCTGAAGAGGATGTGGGAAAAGAATACTAGTGGTAGTGTGTACCCAAGGTTGTAATTGAGATTGTTAGTGAGAAAATCCTACTGGAGGTAGGGACTGGAGGTAGCCTTTGGTTGGAAAAGGTGAACCAGTATAAATCCTTTGTGTCATCTTCTTTCTCTCAACTCTAATTACTGCATGAGCATACAAAGTTTTTAAAACTACCTAATACCTAAGTAAGTGTTAACTAAATTGGTTCCATCAAAGGAATCCTACTTTCTGCATAATAAGCATTATTCTAACAAGTATAGTTTTGAAGATACATCTTCTAATAAAGAGCCAAGAACTAATCTTGAGCAGACTTTTATTAAAAGATAAACTTGCAGAATTTTAAAGAGATCACAATTCAACCCCCCTTCTTGTGATCAAACCATTTTACTTCAGGTCTAACACAAGAAGTTCTTGTTGTGTTTTGTGATAGTCAGAGTGCTATTCACGTGACAAAGAATAATCGTTATCATGACAGGACCAAACACATTGATGTGAAACGCCATTTTATTCGAGATATTGTTGCTGCTGGTGAAGTAGTGGTGGAAAAGATTCATACGTCTGAGAATCTAGCAGACATGCTTACCAAGCCACTTCCAAATACCAAGTTCCAACATTGTTTAAACTTGGTTGGTCTCTACAGCACTTGAGCGCCTTTCGGGGCTTTAATTGGCAATGAGCAATTTATCAAATTCGAGCCAAGGTGGAGATTGTTAGAAAAAAGTGGCTCTCATTTAGCATGTGTTTAATGCTTGATTACTATTCATATTACAGATTTGGTTGTTTTTTTTTTTCTCAAATTACGGCTAGATTGAATTCACACTTGTGATGTAACAACCATTCTTATTACTTGGCCATCAAATAGTAGCTAGTTGTTGCCTATAAATAGGCATGGGTAGTATGATCCAAACATCCAAGAGAAGTGAAAACTACTTCTCTTAGCCATTGTGTGAGTGTGAGAAATTTGAGAGAATATTTTAGTTCATTAGATTTTATTCTTGTGAGAGAATTTGTGAGAGAAAATTTTTCTTCTCAATCCTCACCATAAGAGGATTTCTTTTACTCTCTCTTTTATAGTGAATTTATTTTGTTCGTTGCCGTCTGTGGTTTTTTCTCTCTACACCGGAGAGTTTTCCACATAAATCTTGTTCTCATCTTCTTACTACTCTCTTTACTTCTCTTTTACTCTCTAATTGATTAGATCCAGTGCTTCCGCATTGTGCTGATACCATAACATATCTCAATCTCACAAATGAAAATTTTTTCGGTACCTACTACAGTAGTAGGTATTCTCTCCATTAAAATTTTGACACCTACTCATGCATGGTAAATTTTCCTTAATTTAAAATT
This sequence comes from Sesbania bispinosa, assembly GCA_026901365.1. Classification (NCBI taxonomy): domain Eukaryota; kingdom Viridiplantae; phylum Streptophyta; class Magnoliopsida; order Fabales; family Fabaceae; genus Sesbania; species Sesbania bispinosa. The sequence goes on along the minus strand of QLOH01001128.1, from coordinate 96,464 downwards.
TGTTCTAAACTAAGACAAAAAAATTCTGACCACACAATGGGTAAGGGAGTAATGAGTCTTCCGTATTACTGTAGTACTAAAAATTTACTGATCACAAACACAACATTGTGCTGTCGTGCATCCACCTTCACCGTGTAAAGTCGCAACAACACAACCTTAGAACCACTGCACACGTGCGCTCATCCTCTGGTTCTTCTCTTTTACCTTTCCTCGGTCTCTATCTTAATTATCTCGTTGTTTTCCTCGCCTCTATTTTTCGTGTCGCACAAGATGGGCGATTGGAGAATTCAATGTGGTGAGCAAAACATCTCTGACGACGAGCAACTGCTTTGTTGTTCCCTTCCATCATCGTCCTTATCCTACTTCATTGGGGCTTTATATTTGATTTACAAAAGTATACATTCAATCTGCAAGAGGAACTTTATTATTTTTTTCTATTATTTTTTTGTTGAGATTAAAAAAAGATTGGGTCTTTATTGTTGTTCCCTTCCCTTATCGCCCTCTTCACACTCCATTAAGGCTTTATTATTGATTGAGGTTTATTTGTGTTGAATTGTATCCTTTTTTTACTAAATTAGAATGTATCCTTTTTCTCCTTTTTTCTATTTGTGCGAATTCCCTATATTCTTTTCTTTATTAACTATATTCCATTAAATCATTTTCGCAGCTCCACTACGATTTTTTGTGGGTAAAAATTCACAGGAAATTTTTTATGATTTTTTTCTACAAAAGTCATCCGTAGTGAATTTCCCAAAAAATCGCAAATTTGTTACATAAAAATGCCGCTATGAAATTTCTTTATTTTGTTGTACAAAAATTTATTGTAAATTTCCCGTAAATTTTAGAATCTAAACAAATTTTTCTTTGAATTTTGACTTTTTGCAGGAAAATCCATGGAAAAATCTACAAAAAATATTGTTATGTCATCATTTAGTGGAATATAATTAACAATGATGACTAAAATCATGTGATTTTAAAAATAGAGAATCAAAACTAATAAAAAATAAAGAGAAAAAAATATTTAACCCTAGATACTAATAATTTCTTTGTATATTGATATTTAAGACCTCTTTTTCCATGATGTATAGCTTTTGAAGTCTTCAATGATGATAACTCAATTAATGATTAACTTTTAAATAGTGCTAAACACTAGCTAGTTGAGTTTATCACCGTTGAAAATTTCAAAAGTCATACATTTTAAAAGTTTGATTAATAATTTTTTTTTAGTTTTTATTTATAATACTGTGCAATATTGCACATATTAGAAAAATTGATACATTAATAAATGGACACAATTATCATGGTAGTGAAATTTAATTTTAAATAAGGGTAAAGTTGTAATTTTGTAGAATTATTTTTTTTTGAAAATCAGTGCATTACTTATTTTTCTTAATACGTGTGATTTGGTCTGAACTGTCTTATAAATAGGATCGGAGGGAGTATGTTGCAAAGAAAACTTTAGTAGCATTTATCAAGAACAAACATTAAAAAGAAATAAATACTTTTAAAATTTTATAAAGGAGTTGATAGGAAAACTTTTGAGAAATAATATTCCCACCAGATTCAAATATAAGCAAAAATAACTAAATTCACATTTAATAAGAAAGTTAGTTAAATTCATTTTATTTCCTTGATATCATCTAAAAAGTTATTGCATTGCCTAAATTACACTACATTTAATTTTATTGGAACTTGTTTTAAATGGACATATTTTCTTTTTATTGGCATATTATTTATTAAATAGAGTGGTTAAAATTTAAAATATGAATTAAATAAAGAGTAATTTAGGATGTCATTAAATAGGGTGAAATTAGTTAAGTTTTGTTTATATTTTAATCTGCCATTGCCATAGATGAATATTTTTTCCTTATATTTGAGTCTGGAGTGATTACGAGTGTGTTTGGTAAAACTAGCTGAAAAGTTAGCCGAAAGCTTAAAGCTAACCGAAAGTTGAAAAGTTAACTGATTTGATTGAATATATTTAGTAAAACTAGCTGAAAATGGTAAAATGACATATAAGGAAATCATTAATTATTAAATAATGATAAATGGGGGTGATTGAGGGATAAATTTGTAATTAATTTTCAGCTAGTAGTTGAAAACTGAAATTTTTAAAAAAAACAATCTCAAGTACCTTTTCAAGAAAAGCCAGTAGCTACTTTACCAAACACAACTGTAATAATTTTATCTACTAATTTTAATTTTTAACTAACTGAGATGACTTATCAAACACATTCAAAGTTGCAAGGGCTAATAGATAGGCACACTCGAATTTGGTGGGTGGACCCTACCGATTGTGATGTGATGCAATGGCATAGCTTGAACAAAAAAATTGGGGGAGCCAAAATGATAGTTTAATGCATGTATAAATTAACGGTTTTTTAATGTGTAATATTGCACACATTAATAAATCAAAAGTGGAAAATTTTTATTGGAAAATGTAATTTTCACAAAATTCAATCCATTGGTAATATCAAATGTTACATTTTTCAATAAAATCTTTCTACTTTTGATTTATTATCCGGTGCAATATTGCACAAGTTAGAAAAGTCGATAAATTAAATATTTAATATTATTATAATTAAACTTAATAGTTGTATATTGTCGGTGTAAAATTTTAGGGTCTATTTGGTTTGCCCATTTTCTATTTTCATTTCCATTGAAAATAAGAAATGGTCATGAAAATGTGTTTGGTTGCATTTTTTAAAATATTTTCTTTAAAAACGTTTTCAAAATATAGCCTAAAAATGAAAACAGAAAAAAGACGTTTCCATAATTTCCATTGAAAATTTGGAAATGAAAAGCAGAAATAGTGAAAACGCGGTGGCATGAATCGTAATTATAATGAACATGATGAGTCAGCCCTCTTTCTTTTTTTACGCGTTAGTATCGCTCTCTCTCCCTCATTATTCACGCCGCTTTTGCTTCATCGCTGCCCTAGGTATGCCCCTCACCAATCTCTTCTTCCTCCATTATTCATGATCAGGTTTTGTCCCCTTTCTCTTTTATTTGGGGAAGTATACTTGCTTCAGTTACTCATCTATTTCATCCTTCTCTTTTTTCCTTCATCAACAATTGAAAAGAGGCGCCCCCAAATATGGGCTTTTAAGGTCAGAATCAGTCCATTTTCTTTATATTCTTCTTTAATCGTTGCTCATCTGTTCGATTTTTGTATGATTGTAATTTTGTTGTTGGTCTGTTCGATTTACTCCTCCCAATCAATTTTTTTGACAAATAAATTAAGGATATATACCCAAAGTAATATGCTTAATAGGTTTGATGAATCACATATGCTTAACATGTTTTATTTTAATTAAATTATTTTGAATAAACCCAAAGTAATATGCCCAATGTACTTGATGCTTAGATTTAGATATATTAGTTAATATTTTTATTTTGATATGCTAACAGGAGCATATTCTTTCATTTATGGGATTTTGCTTCAAGTTTTAATAAGAATAGGAAAAAGAACTAGGCAATGGTAGAAAGCTTGTGTTAGCTTCATATTAGACCTCTCTCTTTGCTTATTGAAGCATATTTTTCTATTTGGTTCATGAAATGTTCATTTCACAAATAATTTGGGCTTAATTAAATTATGAAAGAATGACTCACAATAACTGTGTTGATTGCAATGGCATTTAGATGCATAAGACATGCCACTGAATGGTAATCTTCTAGTTCTTTAACATGTGCTACATTAATAACTGTCTTGATTGCAATGGCATTTAGATGCATTAATTAATGAGGGTGATTTTTTTTTTACTTATCAACTTGGATTCAATTATAGACAGATCGACAAATCAAGAAATTGATCTAATGGTTTATTTATACATTCCTTGATGTAATATTGACCTTGGTGTAGTCCTTTTACCCATCTGAAAACGATATGGCTCCGCATGTGTATGTTCAGATCTCATCTGTCAGCTATATGAGCGACCATTAATGCTTGTCTGTCAATTATTTTATTAGTTATAATTAACATATTCAATGATGTTTTTTCTTATTCTCATCATTCCAAAACTCTTATTTTTTAAGATTATGCAGACAAATTGATGAAATTTTCAATGTGTCTAAATGTATACACTTTTTACTAAAAATATCCCATTTATACTTCATCTATTTCATTCTAGAGCATTTGAAATATGAAGAGAGATGATATATAATAAAGACTGAATGCATTATCTCTATTTAACTATCTATTTTTGAAGAAAAATTTTATTCATATTTAATTATCCACTTACAATATCAATGCAATAATAGTTACACTTTCCCCCATTTTACCCTTATACTAATTATGATATAATAATAAATTACTCACTATTGAACACTAATGAGACCCAATAAATATTAAAAGAGATAAAGAGAAAAATAAAAAGTTTAAAATTTATTTTTTTTATGAAAACAAGAGTAATGATTACATCTTTTAATCAGTGTATTTTTGTCTTAGTGGTTAGTTAAATAGGAACAAAGGTGATACTATTTTAAGAGAAAGAAAATGAAACATTAGTTGTTAGCGGAGTAATATTAAATAAAAGTATAATTAAAAAGAATTAATTAGTTTTAAACTTCTAAAACAACCAAAATTTTGAAACATAATATATTATAATAACAAGAATTTTAGAATGAAGAGCGTTATTATTGAGTTTAATAACACATGGGTGTTATACTCATTAAACAATATGATAAAATATCTTTAGATGATAGTATAAAGTTTTAAAACATTATAAAAAATATAATTAATATAAGGAAAATATAGATTATTTTTAATCATATATATATATATATTTGTTTTTTAAAAAGTTCGGTGGCTGTGCTCTGCTACTAAGAAGCTCCGCCAATGATGTGATGAATGATCTACTCTAGCTAGTCTAGTGCGTTAAGATGCGAAGTTGTATAGTCTTTAATACGACGATTCATTATAAAGTTCCTTGGATTGTTTTGTAAGCTGTAACATTGCTTCAACCCATTCTTCTCCTCTAAGGCATTGTATAGTTCCATTCCATTGCGTTTCAGAGTATTTGCTTTGCACATTTTCTTTTGCATCTACCGGAAAAAATTAACTAGTCTTATATACAGGTACTTGGAATTTGTCTGAAGATGACAGACCATAGCAATGAGGGAGCTGTGACTGTGAATAAAGAAAGCAAGGCTTCTGTGAACCTTCAGATGGAAAATGAGGTCCACAATCATTTTGTACAGAGCATTCCTCTTCCTGCTCATTTTTTTATGTGGTGAACCCTATGTTTTTAATTTCTATGGATTACAGACAGCTAGGTTGCTAAGTGGCATGAGTGAAATTTAAAGTCTATTTCATCTAATTGACTTATATTGCTCAAAATGTTTTTAATGGTCTATCTGATTATGCTGATGATGAGATTGAGACCTAACTATAACTGTGTGGATATTCACTGATGGCATGTTACATTACTGAAATGTTCTGAAATTTCTTGCAATTTTTAAACCTACCTTGTGATTTTTACTGTCCAATATTGCTTCAAAGTTCTAGTAGTGTTTTTCTCTTTTGGAAGGCCTAAAAATATTCAAACAATGGAATTGCAATTTTATTCCTTTCCACCCTATTATTTTTCATCTTTTTCTATTCCATTGCACTTGCTAAATATCCAAACATTGTCTATAATTATCTTGGTTAAGGACTCATTGAAAAAATTCTGACGTAATATGTTCTCGCTGTGCCTATGAAATCAATTAAAATAACGTGCTTATAAAGCTTGTAGAAGCCCTTTTTAAAGATGATTATCAGCCTGTTTGGGTGGAACTTCTACGGAAGTACTTCTAGGTGAAAAAAATAGCATTAAGAGCCTGTTTGGGTGGAACTTCTACAGAAGTTCTTCTAGGTGAAAAAAATAGCATGAATCACATAGGTCAAATGCATTTAACTTCTCCATAAGTTAAAATTAGTTACTTTTAGAGAAGTTAAATAGGAGAGCTTTTGGAGGAGGTGGTCTATAAAGATTAATTTTAACTTATGGAGAAGTTAAATGCATTTTACCTCTTTGATTCATGCTATTTTTTTCACCTAGAAGTACTTCCGTAGAAGTTCCACCCAAACAGGCTCTAATCAAAGAGGTCAAATGTATTTAACTTCTCCATAAGTTACAATTAGTTACTTTTGGAAAAGTTAAATAAAAGAGCTTTTGGAGTAGGTGCTCTACAAACACTAATTTAACTTATGGAAAAGTTAAATGCATTTGACCTCTTTGATTCATGCTATTTTTTTTTACTTAGAAGTACTTCTACAGAAGTTTCACCCAAACAGACTCTATATATTTATTGTCTCTACAGTATGTAATGGAAGAATATTTATGTATACAGGAACAAAAAGAACAACTCCTTGCTAAAATCATGGAGCTTGAAAAACAGCTGGATAAAAAACATAAGCTGGAATTGGATATGGAGCAGTCACTTAAAGAGTATGGAGATTTGGTCCAAATGCTAATCATTAAAGAGCATAGGAGTAATGAGGAGCTGCTAGAAATTCGAAAAGAATTGATTAATGTAAGTGTGCTTTTTCAATTATATCTTCCCTTTCTAGTTTACTGATTTTTTAAATTGATTTGAAAGAGCATCTGTTTATCAAGGCCCTGTTTTATCTTTTATTCATGTTTGAATTATATGGCTGTAATGTCTTTCATAATGATTTTATTTGCCCAGTTGAAATATTACATGAATTGAAGCACACCTGTGGGATAAATTTACCTTTTTTTTTTCTTATAGAGAAAATCCTCTTGCTTTTTTTTCCCCCTATTTGGTCATCTCTATGTGTGGATATGCATTCACTGCTTGTATATTTCATTACTTTCATCAAGGGATGTTGCTTGAAAGATTTAGTAAGAATCTTTTTCTCTGTTGTAGGGCATTAAAGAGTTATCAACTCATGCTGATATTGGTGTAAAGAGAGTGGGGGAACTTGACACTAGACCATTCCTTGAAGCTATGATGTTAAGATATAAAGATGAGGAAGCTGGAGAGAAAGCTGCAGAATTGTGTTCATTGTGGCAAGGGTATCTAAGTAACCCAGGTTGGCATCCATTCAGAATTGTCACAGTTGAAGGGAAATCTATGGTATGTCTTTGTCTAATATATAGAACTCCCTGAAATTTTCATCTGCTTATTGCAATGCACTGTTAATTTTCTTTCTTTCCCCTACTTATTTAGGTCACTTTCTTTCCAATATTAGTAATTTGATCTATTTAAGGATTTCAAATTCATTTAATATATATACTTTTAATCTTTAATTTATCCTACATTATTTCTCTAATTTATTTGGTGAAACTTCTAACTTTCCACTTTGTTATCTGCTTTCACACTTTTGTTTTTTCTTTTCAGGAGGTTATTTATGAAGATGAGAAGTTGAAAGGGCTGAAAAATGACATTGGTGAAGGGGCATATAAAGCAGTGGTGGAAGCTTTGAAAGAGATGAATGAATATAATCCTATTGCGCGGTGCGTAATCCCAGAATTATGGAACTATAAACAGGGAAGGTCAGCAACTTCGTTAGAAGGAGTGCGTTTTCTGCTTAAACAATGGAGGTTTGTATATAGCTCCTAATTACTTAGGTTACTGCAATTCTTTATGAACTTTATGTGTTGCTGAACTTAGTAAAATATTTTAAATGCTGATTGATATGGTTTTGTTACTAATCAGCTTATATTACTTTTAATTTGATGTCATGTGACTAGTGTTCAGAATATCCCCTCACCATTTTTCTATATGGTTATTTGTTACTATTTTAATTACAATGTCATGTTACTATTTATATTGTTGCTGAAAGGTTGATTGATTGATTTTGGTGACAGGAATGAAAGAGCTGCGAACTTCATGGTTGTTTAGTTTAAGTGATTTGTGATAATGTTAAGTTTGTTGGTTTCATTAGACTCTTTGCTTTGCTCAGTATCAAACTGCATTAATAATGGCAGATAGCCTCTTTACTATCTCTAGCGTGAGAGAAGACATTGATGTTGAACTTGTTTGACTATAATTTGGTCTTTATCTTGAGCTTGTCTCTTTGATTAATTGGCTTTTTTTTATAATTATAACTATAAGTAATATATAATCATTTTTATGCATAAGAAGCTTCACCAAAAGAATGTATAAGAAATAATTTGTATGTACCAATGTATATATACTAATAATTTGTATGGAGTATTATTTTGGTAAAATATTTTTCTATTAATGTTAAATTTGTATATTAATCTTTATCATATAAAAATTTTAAAAATAAAACAGATCATAGTCACACGATTGTGATTAATTCATCACATTTCAGGTAAGCTTTATTTTCCCGCTAGCTCCAAATAATTTTTCAACATGTAACACTTTTGTTTAGGCATTTTTGCGCAATAGTTTATACTCCCTCCGATTATAGTCATGAAACTCTTTTTAATTCAAGCATGCATATTAAAAAAATATATTTTAATGGTTGATTTAAAAAAAAAATCTTTTATTATTAAATTTATCCCTATTTAACATTTAACTCTATTCAATTACCTACATTGGCCAATAATCATTAAAACTACAAATGTTCATATTCAATTACCTACATTAGCCAATAATCTTTAAAATTACAAATGTTCATTAATTATGAAAGATATAGATAGTAAAACTTGATAAATACTTCTAAATTTTTTTTAATAAACAAAATTCATTAATATGAGCACTGAGCGTGTCAAAACCATATAAAAAAAAATTACATAATAGCCTACACCAATACCCAAAACAATATGGAGCACAGAGGCAAAATAAAAGGTAAATAATACAATGCAATCTCCGAACAGTCACACAGAAAAAACCAAACCACTAAACACTAGAATTGTACAATTGCAAATAAGTTTGCTTATGTCACAAAGATTCCACATTCACAAGGCAAATCGAACAGCAAACCCATCACCAAGACTAAAGGACACACTGGCAACACCACATGCTCAAAACCACCACCACAGCACATCAAGAGATAAAACTTGACCGATATACCCCAACTAGTAAATTCCACAACAAAGTAAACCAAATTCACAGGTAGAACTGAACAAAAACACAACGAGGAAGTAAATAAATAATTGCAGCAGACTCCTGCAGATGACAGAGCAATAAAGAGCAACTTATACAAATAGAACCAATACTGCATTTAAATCCCACCCAAGTTATAAGGAATAACAGACTGAAAATTGAGGCAAGAACCAAGATCAGCATTCCATAATAGAAATGGGTACTTGAAGGACGGGTCTTTAGCTTTCAGAAGTCTCCAAGTTCTGAATTTTACTAATTACAGTACCTCTTCTTGATCAGCAGACTTATTAGAAAAAATTAAGTCATTACGAGCTAATATAGTGACAAAAAAAAAATGAGTTGTGGCTCAGTTAACAACGGAGGCCGAGATTGTGGGAAGAACTCCCAGTTCGATCCCACTAAACACATTCTTTAAAAGGGGTGAATAACATTAATTGTGACTAAGCCCCGAACATAATTGCCCCTGGTAACAGAGGATACATGTAGTTAACACAGAAAAGAAAGATAAAGTGGAATAGAAGTGTCAAATTAAGCTTTTTGTTTTTAAAAAGTAAAGTTTCATTTAAAATTTTTAATTTTCAAATAAATATAAAATCACTTAGCAGTATAGGAGTACAAGAGTGAGAGAATATCAAAGAGTTGTGGCTCAGTTGTCAACGCAGACTGAGATTGTGGGAAGAGCTCCCGGTTCGATCCCCACTAAACACAATCTTCGGAGGGGTGAGGAGTCTTAAATGTGACTAAGCCTCGAATAGGATTGTCCCTAGTAATAGGAGATATTTATGGTTTACACAAAAAAAAGAGTTAGAAAATAAAGCTGTTAATAACTTTATTAAATAAAAATTAAATTTACAAACATAGTTTAAATAAATTTATATTTTTGAACAAATAAGAATATAATTGATTAATTATTAGAGTGAGCATTTTAAGTAATGTGTATTTTTAAAAAAAAAAATTAAACATTGATCTTCTTGGATATCGTATATAAATCAAATGTACAATAAAAGAATTCCCGGAAAATATTGTTTAATATTCTTGAATATCATGATTCCTGAAAAATATAATTCCCTGTAAACATAATTTCTAGGAATGCAAAAAGATGTCGGATGAAATTGTTAATTTTGAAAATCATATTATTGTCTCTTTCTTAACAAATAAAATTTAAATTATGTATAACAATATTTTAAATACACTAAATTCTTTTTTATGATTTCAAAGGAAGCATATATAATATAGCATCCACATTGATTTCTACCTATCGTTTACAACTCTTAATTTGCAGGTTGATTAAAATGTTATTTCCTCCGGGTTTTGCCTAGTACTTTTAGGGATGGGTTTGGGGTTTTTTAATAATAGTTTTTTTTTTATGAATAAAAATTTAGGAAAAAGGGATGATGTCTCACTCTAAGGTAGGGAAAGCTTTTGGGCTCAAATAACACTTATAGAGATATTTACATTTACCTCATCCCAAGAAGATGAGTGTGGGTCGAACTTGCGACCTGTCAGATACGAGAGGCCCTGCCTTGCTCTACTCGACCAATCCCTTGGATTTTTTAATAAATTAAATAATAAATATTTTCGAGAGTGGTAATACTACATGATAGTGGCATAATAAATATTTTTTGAATTGACTTAATTGCAGTTTTGGTCCCTATAATTTCGATCATGTGCAATTTTGGTCCCTCAAGTGTTTTTTTGGAGCAAATTACATCCCTCTATTTTTAAAATTAAGTAAATTTGGTTCCACTATCAACATCTTCTACCTAAAACCTTCAAATTCTCATATTTTACTCAACACACTCATAAATTGAGTTATCAAAATCATTTTAAATCTTTTTAAACTCAAAATTCATTAATCAAAATATTAAATTTCACCTAAAAATGAAAAATCCCATTTTTTTCTCTCTTTGAACCTAATTCCACAACCTACAAAATCGAGTAAACTGTCACTTTCGTCCCTGACTTTGTACGCGCCTTTCACTTTAGTCCCTGAGATTTTGAAAACCCTCTCGTAGTCCCTGACTTTGACGCCCGTCTTTCACTTAGGTCAAAAACCCAAACATCCGTTAATTCCTTGATGAGTAGGGATCAAAGTGAACGATGACACTGAGTAAGGACTAAAGTGAACGATTTTTGACAACTTCCCCAAAACAATCCCAGTTTCTTCCCCTGTGAACTGGTGCTTTGAACTACTGAATTCACATATGGAAGCCATGATATTACCCAGTTTTTTTATCTTGATAACAACCTTTAACTCTCCAACTCTGTATATTGCACTAATGGAAGTAGCCAAACCAATTTGAAATTTCATGCTTTTAGCTTCTGTGTGGTGCATATGCGCATTGTATATAATGGCCCTCTTCATTTTCCTTTTCAACAATCCTACTATAAAAGTAGGAGGAACCTAATTATACTACAACATTAATATAACCTCATAGAGTTCTGAACTTCTTTCTCCAAATAGTATTGACTTGAATCATAAAAGCTAAGAAAAAGGGAGAAGGTAGGGTTACAAACTGTTTCAGAAACACTTGTATTTCATCTAAAATGTTATGAGAAATTAATAAACAATGCTATACTTTCTTTCATCTTTGAATTTTCGTTCAAACTTGTTTTCCAAAACAATTTTTTTATAAGAGAAACAAAGAATATAAAGAAGATAATCTAGAATCTAGATCTTTAAAAAAACAAGAAAACAAGAATACCTCAAGAAGTCATGTGATGTTTTGATGTCTCTGTTTGTGATCGGTTACATGAAGGCAACTTGAGATTAACCCAAGAGATATTGTAGCAGACCATTGGCGGTGTTCATGTTCATGTTGAAGCAACCACTCCAAAAGAAACTTTGAAGCAACAGATTTAACAGTGTGAACAGATGGAGGAAAAACCTGATGATAGCAAATCCAGAGATTGTAAGAATCAAATGCTATTATTCCAATTACACAAGATACATTACTAACCAGATTATTCGAGAGAAGATTTTCTAATTTAATGACTTTTATTTAAGCATCTCTATAAGTGAAATCATAGATATTGGTTACTGCAACAGGTATTGGATTGGAGGATATATAATATTATGAACTGGATTACTTCCAAGATCATTCGTATTACAAAACTGTTAATATAAAACATGGCTAATACTCAAAATTACATGTTCCATTATCTCAATAGTGGCTTATAAGTTGCGATGCCAAAATGTAACACAAATGACAATTAGTCAGAATCTATAGAGATTAAAAATTGGTGCACAATAATGGAAAACTTCTTCTCATCACACAGAGTGCACCAATAGCCAGTGCAAGATGGTTTGGCTAAAAGCATGAAATTTCAAATTGGTTTGGCTACTTCCATTAGTGCAATATACATACCTAGAGAGTTAGAGGTTGTTATCAAGATAAAAAATTGGGTAATATCATGGCTTCCATATGTGAATTCAGTAGTTCAAAGCACCAGTTCACATGGGGAAGAAACTGGGATTGTTTTGGGAAAGTTGTCAAAAATCATTCACTTTGGTCCCTACTCAGTGTCAAAAATCATTCACTCTGGTCCCTACTCATCAAGGAATTAACGGACGTTTGAGTTTGGGACCTAAGTGAAAGACGGACGTCAAAGTCAGGGACTACGGGAGGGTTTTCAAAATCTCAGGGACAAAAGTGAAAGACGTGTACAAAGTCAGGGACAAAAGTGACAGTTTACTCCTACAAAATCCTTCAAATTTTATCAAATTTCTGTCAAGTTTTTTACTTTTGAATCTTCAAAATTATTTTATATCTCAAATATCATTAACACCTAAATATTGTGATTGGAAATGAAAAAATTGAGGGTTTTAGGTAGAAAATAATTGACGGGGGACTAAATTTGCTTAATTTTAAAAGTAGAAAAGAGTTAATTTGCACGAATAAAATCTAAGGGACCAAAATTACATATTATTTAAATTCAAGGGATAAAAAGTACAATTAAGCCTTTCGAATTTTATGGCTCTAGTTATTGGGGAGCTAATATATCGTGGGGGTGTTGACCAATTTTTTTGTACTAGAAAAATATAATAAATTTTACAAAGACTGTTACTGTCTCACAATGTATAATTTTTTCTCATAATATATGTCAACAAGATGATTTCATATAATCTTTATAATTTTATTAAGACGAAAAAATGGTTAGTGCTTTATAGAGTATGTGGTCTTTAATGCAATTGGCCCAACTAAAGTTTTGAAATAAAATTTTATTTTTATAGAATCATGATATGACTATCAAGATAAAAAAATCGTGAGTTCTTTACGGTTTTGGGCTTTTGATTTGGCCCAACCTACTGGGTTGAAGTTTTATAGATTACATAGCCATATTGGACAACAAATTTGTTATGCCATACAATCCTAAATTATTGATGAAGTATCAAACACACGTTAAAATTGAGTTCTATAACAAGTCAAATTTCATCAAGTACATTTTTAAGTATATCAATAAACGTGTTGATAGAGCTATGATTGTAGATATAATCTCATCATGACTCAATTAAAGAGGCTAATGAGAAAAAAAATGATATTATGAATGTAGATATTTGTCTCTTATGAATTTGTGTGGAAAATTTATTGTGAATGTAGATATTTGTCTCTTATGACTCAAACGGGTTGTCCGACTTTACTCTCATATGGTGTCGTCGGACTCAGAGTTTGACAAAGAGCTATCGAAACTTTTGGACAGGTCCAAGATGGTTAGGCGAAAGATCCATACCTCCTCTAAGAATAGTTTTCCCATCCCTCTGAACTCGACTGGTTTCGAATGGGTCAACTTGGAAGCGCTCGGAACTCCATGTTGGTAGTCAAGGCAATCTGATAGAAAATTTATTCCTTCCAATGTATAAGGAACTATTTGAGGATCTGGGATTCCGGCTCCCTTACTCCAACTTTGAAGTCGGAATTTTACAATTTTGACAAGTTGCTCCGTCTCAACTTCATCCCAACGCATGGGGTTTTATCAGGAGTTTCATCCTGATGTGTTCTGCCCTTAACCTAACCTTATATGTGGACGTTTTTCTCCACATGTTTCATCCTATAGTGATGAAGGAGGGTGGATGCTTTTCCTGGTTGGCGCTGAGGTCGGGTCCAGGGGGTAAATTATTGAAAATTTATTAATCCTCATATAAGAACTTCAAAGAGCGCTTTGTGTTCTTCCGACCTTATGGGACAAGTCGGGAGAATATAGTCGGAAAATCTGGTGTTCAGTGCTTTCACCCCTATTGGACCGAAGAAAACTTTACTAAACCCTAAAAAATCAACTTTGTGTCAGGTTGAGGATGGCAAGTGGTTCCGAGTCAAGGAGATTGGTTTGGTTGCCTGCTCCCTTGGGGATGAAGAAATGAGGAATCCAGTCCCCGAGGAGAAAGAATCGGAGGCAGATCAAATGGGAACGGATGCAAAAGGTAAATCCAAAGCCGACGGTGCGCAGGAGGATTCCGGGGCCAACAACGGCAAATGAAGGATCGAGATACCGATTTCAATTTTGTAATCGAACCCGTTTGTACTTCATCATAACAATTTCAACTTTTAATTCGTACTTTCTTGCTCTCCTTCTTTATTTATTTTCTTGTTTTTTCTCGTACGCATTGGGGAACCCAACATTTGCCGATGTAGGTTCTTCTCGGACCATTTCCTCGGTGATAATCGAGTATTTGGGGGCACTTGGTGAAGTAGATATTGCAATCACAAGAAGGAGTTGAATTGTGACTGTTTAAAACTCTACACTTTCTTCTAATATTTAATCTTCTCAAGTCTATTACTTGGCTTATATTAGAAGATTAAAACAAGTAAATAATGGTGATGTTTTTAGAATGTATAGTATGCTGAAAATATAGTTCCTTCTTTAGTGGAACTTTTTTCAAGTATCACTTACTTAGGTATTAGATAGATTCAAAATCTTTTTATGCAGATGAGATGATAATTTAAACTTAAAAGAGATTAACTGTAAAGAGAGTAGGGAAAGAAGATTTATGCACACAGTATTTATACTGGTTCACCTCTTAATCTTTAGGCTACGTCCAGTCCCTATTTTCAGTAGGATTTTTCCACTATATCAACCTTGATACAATAGCTTCTTGGGTACTCCTGACCTCTAGTATTCTTCTGCAGCCTCTTCAGGCTCACTCGAACGGATTTCTTCTGCAGCTTCTGCAGGTATTACATAGGATATCTGCAACTAACAAGGCACATCTTGCACCTGCAGATATAGCTCAAGAGAACTAACACCTTTATGTTGTTATTGAGAGTTGCAGAAAATGGAAAAATGAAATTACAATCAAGAAAGGCTCAAAGATTACAACAGTAATAGCACGACAGATATAAATGAGCCTACACACTCTCTTTCTCACTTTCCTAAATGTTTGAGACCAAACCTAAGAGTTTTACAGAAAGTGGAATTCTTTCTTAAGGTATAAATGGTAATTTCTGATGCACAATATGCTTCTTCTGGAGTGTGTTGTCTCAAATGAAGATGGAGATCCTTTTTATAGCCAAGGTTGGCTCAAACTAGTTGTTGGAATGCCTTGGAGAGAAAGTTTAATCCTCGGCTGGCCATACATGAGCTTTCACCTCATGTGGCATCTTTTCTCTTTCTTCAACTTTGACTGGTCATATCTTCTGGAGAACATATCTTCTGGAGCTCATATCTTCTGAACCAAGACTTTTATTTTGTGTTGGTTTCCTTCTTCTGGTGCAGTCTTGATATCAAACAAGAATACTAGGTATATACGTAATTTTAGATTTTGATGTTGCAGATCCAGTAGATTGATATTGTGGTGTATCAAGTTAGTTTGTTTCTTCTGGAGGTATGTTGTTAGTAGTCTTTCTTCTGGAGCTTGGTTGTATTGACAGCATCTCCATATTAATCTTCTAAACACTTTTCTTACTTTCTTTCGAAATTATAGTAAGTATATTTTCTTCTTAATAAGATTCAGAGAGTAAGTCTTAGAGACTGTTACATTGTTGTCCCAAGATGCTTCTTCTGAAGTATTTCTGACTGAGTATTTCTCCTGGAATTTTTACAACATTTTCTTGTGAATCTTCTCAATAGCTTTCTTGCTTTCTTTAGATGATTTCCTTTGTTTGATACTGATATATATATGTGTTCACTTGGATGAAGCAGTCTCTTTTTTATGCAACAACTTTTTCTTCTATAGCAACAGTGAGATTGTTTCTTCTGAACAGGATCTTCTTTAGCCTTTTATTTGTTTCTTTCTAAGAGAATCTCAATTGAAAACATTAGTATAGATATTCAAAATTATATTAAGCATATTTTGAGAGTTTTTCAATATGAAAACATCTCAAGAGGATTCTTGGACCTTACACTTGGGGCATCTCCCCGTCGTTCTGTTGGCAAGTCGGAATGAGAGGGTAGCCGAGGTACATCCAGGAATTGAGTCCGATATAATTTGAGTCAAGGAGATTTGTCCAAAATAATAAAAAATGTTTCTAGGAACAAGTCCGAAACAAAACCAGATAATTTTGCAAAACAAAAACAAGATTTCATTCCACAACTTTTTAGTACAAGTATTCTCGAGGAACTAAGTTCGAGATCATTGGTAATTTACAACCAAACGAAAATGAAACGTTCCAAAAAAAACATGGCTCAACTATAATACCTCTGAAGTTTGTCCGCGTTCCAGGTCCTCGGAATGAGTATTCCGGAAGTGTTTCCAACATGTACGCTTCTGAGCCAGTTTTAGATTATAAACGATATGGGCCTTCCCAGTTCTCGGCTAACTTCCCCTAGGAGGCATTCTTATTGCCGATGTCGGCTCGCCGAAGAACGAGATCACCGGCTTCAAATGTGCGGAGAATGACTTTCAAATTATAATGATGGGCTGACTACCTTTTGATTGCCGACTCGCGGATTCCGGCCCACTCTCGGAGTTCCTCTATTAGATCCAACTCTTCACGTAATTTGGAGTCATTTATATTAGCTTCAAATGCCTGAGTTCTGAAGCTCGGCTCTCCGATATCTACTGGTATGACGGCGTCTACGCCATAAGCAAGACGGAAAAGTGTTTCGCTGGCCGTAGAATGAATTGTGGTGCGATAGGCCCAAAGAACGTTGTGTAGTTGCTTGGCCCACAACCCCTTTTCCGTGTCAATTCTCTTTTTAACTCCCTCAGTCTAACCTTGTTTGAAGACTCAGCTTGCCCGTTCGTTTGGGGGTGTTTGACTGAGGCGAACCTTTGCTTAATGTTGAAATCAGCTAACCAAGCTCGGAAACCCTTATCGGTAAACTGGGTTTCGTTGCCTTTGACAATAGTGTTAGGGATTCCAAAATGACAATTGATCAATTGGTAAACGAAATTATAGAGGTTCTTTGCCGTGATCTTTGCGAGCGGTTCAGCTTCAATCCACTACGTAAAGTAACCAACTGCCACCGCAAGGTATTGAGCTGCCCAGGAGCTGATGGGACCGGTCCGAGCAAATCTACTCCCCACCAGGAAAACAACCATGGAACCGAGATAGAGGATGACGACCTGGTAGTGCTTGGTGGATGAAGACCTGCTTTTGGCAGGACTCACATTTCTTGACGTAGTCGACATGGTCAGCTTCCAAGGTCAGCCAGTAGTAACCAGCCCTGAGTATTTTCTGTGCCAGAGATTTTCCTCCCATGTGATGGCCGCAGACAACTTCATGAACTTTTACCATGATGTAGTCGCATCTTCGGGGGAAATGCACTTCAACAACGACTGAACAAGGCCTCGTCGGTAAACCATTCCCGAGACAATGCAATAACGGGCAGCTTGACGTTGGACTTGGCGTGCGAGTTTTGAATTTGTGGGCAGTTTCCCCTCTTGGAGGTACCGTTGGATGTTCGAGAACCAACAGTTGGAATTATCAACCGTCATAATGATAGTCGGATAAGGGACGACTTCCTAGATCATAGATTTATTGTTCCCGGATGACCTTGTGTTGACCAGCTTAGATAATACATCCTCTCTCGCATTCCATTCACATGGGACGTGAATTATCTCGACCTCAGAGAGGGTTTTCAATAACTCTCTTACTTTTTCCACATGCTTCTGAAGCAAAGGTTCCTTCACTTGGTAGTCATCTTTGACCTGCGAAACGACTAGTTGAGAGTCACTATTCAACCTTATGCACTTAGCTCCTACCTCTGTCGCCATCCTGAGGCCAGCTATTAGGGCTTCGTATTATGCCTGGTTGTTTGATGTTGGGAAAATAAAGCTGAGGGAATGTTCAACGATTACTCCTTGGGCGCTTTCAAGTAGAATTCCGACTCCACTGCCTATAGGGTTTGAAGACCCATCTACATGTATCTCCCAAAAATCTTCATTTTCCAGGACGACTGGGGTCAAATCGGCTATTTTAGGCCAGTGGAGAACCTATAGAAACAAACAGGGAAACACTAGAAGGGGGGTTGAATAGTGTTTCAATAAAACTTTACGTTTTTGGAAACCTTTTTCACAACAAAGAGTTTTTATAAAAGCTTTTAAATAATATACTACAATATGAAGATTAACGTTCTGTCCGAAGCACCTTCAAACTGATAGAACTTATTTTCTGGAAAACTTAGTTTACGTTAAAGATTTTATATGAGCCAATTCAATTCCCTTCTTGTTAGCTTTAAATTGAATTTAAATAGTTTAGAGAAGAGAGAACTTAACTAAAGGATTTATCCTAGTTCACTCACAACCACAATGAGCTACGTCCAGTCCCAAAGCAAAACACAGCACTTGTATTTCCACTGATCTTTAGAAGATTACAAGCATTCTTTTCTATCAAGCCTCTTTAGGTTCTACAACAAATGTTTTTTCCCAGCAAGCCTCTTCAGGCTCAACAACCAAGTATTATTTAACAAACAAGCCTCTCCAAGCTCACACCCAAGTGTTTAAGAATAAAAAAATTGTTCAAGCTAAAGAACTACAACCAGTTCAGAGCTTAAACTGAATGATGTACAAAGAAACTAAGACTCAGGATATGAAAGGTTTTGTACAAGAATGAATTTTATCAAAGTGTTTTACAGCGTAAAACTTGCAGCCGAAGGGCTTTTTCTTTTCAGCTTGTTCTCTTATACTTGCATGGTCTTGCATGAAGCTAATTATAGTTGCTTGAGATGAAGTCTGTTGAAATCACCGTTGAGATATAGCATTTAATGCTATTAATCCCGTTGTGAAACAACTTCTGATAGCTTCTGACACAGTACAAGGTAGATGTGTAGTACTGTCTCTGTTCTGAGTACTACAAAGACTGCGTTGCGGATATTTCCTTTCTGGTGCATGAAATTCAAATGTGCAGGAAAGTCTCTGAGCAGCTTGACTTAATAAGGTTAGACCAAAGACTTGTTTCAAAAGGCATTGAACTGACTTCGGTCTTTATCAGAGATCTTCAGAGGGCTTCACTCTTCAGATACCTCCTAACTTCAAATGACTCCTGACTTCAGACATTGTGCCACGTCATACGTCTTCAGATAGTCTACTTGGCTTTAGATAATTCTATGCTTCAGATGGACGAACCACTTCAGATTATCCTACTTCTTCAGACAGTAGATCACTTCAGATGGTCAACTTGCTGAAACACAAAAAATACGTGAAAAGCATAGGTAATTCTTTGCAATTGGTATTTTAACAGAATTTGTTAATCATTAAAACTTAGGAAAATGAGAATCAATCATTATTAAATACTTAATGATATTTTTTAGACTCAATAGAACCTTGATAATCGGTTGATCAGTTCTAACAGTAATTTGGTGCGCTTGGAAATATTGGCAAAGTCGTCGTGGTGCAACTATGAGAGCAAAGGCGATTTTCTCCACCTTGGGAAAATGGAGTTCTGGCCCTTGTAATTCCTTGCTTACGAAGAACACTAGGAGATGACTATTACCGACTTCCCTGAGTAGTGTTGCACTAACGACCTCGCCTACTACGGACAAATAAATGTATAGTGGCTCCCCCACGATAGGTCGGGTAAGGACATATGGTGAAGCCAAAATCTCTTTGACCTGTTTGAAGGCCTCTTCACATAATTGGCCCCATCAGTCATGAAGGTCATTTTTTCTTGATCGGGGGGATGGGGATTTAATTATATCCCTAGTATGCATCCATAAACGATAATAAATGGAAGCCGAAGGATTGATCGACCAAACGGTCGATATTAGGCAAGGGGTAAGAATCCTTGGGGCATGCTTTATTTAAATTAGTATAATCTACTGTAGTTTTAGGAAAAGAAAAATGATATTTTTATTAAATATGATCAGTATTACATGAAATAATTATATAGGCAGAGCTGGCTAGGAGATTTCCTAACCACCTGATTACAAAATAAATATAAAGATAAGATAGAGAGAAAATAAAGGAGAATCAGATCAGATAAAATCAGACCAGTTCTGATAAATCTGATCTTAAACTTAACTACCTAATGAAGAATAAGATAAGATCAGTTATGGTAAAATTGATCTTGATCTTAACTACCTTATCCTTCTAAGATACATATTTGAAATTTAAAATTTAAAATATACAACTGTCTATACCCCCCTCAAGTTGGTGTATTACTATCCAACATGCCCAACTTGCTTACAAAGAACTCAAGGTTAGGTATAAACAATCCTTTTGTAAGAATGTCTGCACATTGCTGTGAAGTAGGAACAAATGACATGCAAATTAGGCTTGAATCCATTTTCTCTTTTATAAAATGTCTGTCAATCTCTACATGCTTGGTCTGGTCATGTTGAACTGGATTTTGGGAAATACTAATTGCAGCCTTGTTATCACAGTACAACTTCATGGGAAGAGTTATGGGAAGCTGTAACTCTTTTAGAATTCTGTTAAGCCACAGAATTTCACAAACTCCTTGTGCCATTGCCCTATATTTAGCCTATGCATTACTTATGGCCACAACATTTTGTTTTTTGCTTCTCCAAGTAACCAAATTTCCCCAAACAAATGTACAATAACTAGATGTTGACTTCCGGTTAATAATGGATCCAGCCCAATCCGCATCTGTGAACACTTCAATGCCTTACTACCCAGTTTTCTTTAAAAATAGTCCTCTGCGCGGAGCACTTTTTAAATATCTCAAAATCCCATAAACTGGATCAAGGTGTTCTTTATGTGGTGAGTGCATGAATTGACTCACTAAACGTACTGCAAAGGCTAAATAAATCAATCTTCCCACTAATCTTTGGTACCGCACTGTATCTACGAGATCTCCTTTGTCTTCAATTCCTAGTTTTCTATTAGGATCTATAGGAGTTTCTTCTGGCCTGCAACCCATCATCCCAGTTTCTTTGAGAAAATCTAAAATATATTTTCTTTGTGACACAACAATTCCTTTCTTTGATCTTGCAACCTCCATCCCCAAAAAATATTTTAAGGACCTGAGGTCTTTAATCTCAAACTCAGTTGCAAGGGAAGCTTTCAATTTGTTTATTTCACTAAAATCATCTTCAGTAATCACAATGTCATCCACATAAACAATCAACACAGCCATTTTTCCTCTAAAAGAATGTTTTACAAACATTGTATGGTCACTTTGACATTGAGCATACCCTTATTTCTTAACAAACTGGGCAAATCTATCAAACCAGGCTCTAGGGGATTGTTTCAATCCATAGAGGGATTTCTAAAGCCTGCAATATTTTTTATTAAAATGTGATTCAAAACCTGGGGGTGCATCCATGTGGACTTCTTCCTCCAAGTCTCCATTTAAAAATGCATTCTTCACATCTAGCTGTTGTAATGGCCAGTCTAAATTTGCAGCTAATGACAAAAGAACTCTCATAGTGTTCAACTTCGCAACAAGAGAAAAGATTTTTGAGTAATCAATACCATAAGTCTGAGTGAAGCCTTTAGCAACGAACCTGGCTTTGTATCTCTCAATAGATCCATCTGCCTTATACTTGATGGTAAACACCCATTTCACTATGCCAAAAAAGGCCTTAGAGGGCGCTCCCGTGCAGGCTTAGAGGGCGCTCCCGTGCGCACTAATAGCAACTGCTCTTGTTTGGTCAACAAAACGAGAACGCTCATGGAGCGCTCTGATATAAGGCAAAAGAGGGCGCTCCCGTGCAGGCTAATAGGGCGCTCCTTGGAGGGCCCTCCAATACTAAACACGCAAAGCTATAGAGGGCGCTCCTTGGAGCGCCCTCTTTTTGTTATAACAAGGGCGCTCTTAGGAGCGCCCTCTGTTTGATTTTTTTTTTCAAAACAAGGGCGCTCCATGGAGCGCCCTGTTTGTTCTTTTTTTTTTAAAGTGATTTAACCTGCATATTTATTTCAGTCTGATCCCAATGGCTTAATCCAAAATCATGCATATTAATTCCTTAAAATTCAAACACTTAGTCATACTATGAACAACACTTAATTAGTAAACAACACACATATCAACTTGAAACAAGAATTCAAACTTGTCATAATATGAATAGTTTCTTATGCAAGATATAACTTAGTGGTGTAAGTATGAATTACCTATACAAGTATGAATTACAAACAAGTTACTCTGTTGAATCCGTTAGTTAACTCATTATGTACATGTTTACTTACCCTCATAATGTAATATATTTAATACGAATTTACAAATCCAGACTGTCCAACCATGGACAATTTAAGAATAAATTGTATATTATGTCAATCATAATATACAATTTATTCTTAAACAGGAAATCAAGGCTAATGCATGTACATACAAATAACCTAATAATTATAGTTGACAGAAAAAGGATAATATGATAAAGGATATACCTGATTAAAGTCAATCACCAATCAACAGTGTTGAATTATAACTAGCCCCAGGAAAAAATACCTTTAAGAAAAAAAGACAAGTCAAAAAATATACTCGCTCGTAATAAAAATTATTAGTCCTAAAAATTTGAGCAGCATTTCATCTATTTCTTTAACATTACCAAATTAAGGAAAAATAATTTTAACTCTAAACCACCAGCTATACCAGTCCAAAAGAGATCAATATGAGTAATATATATTTATATAACTTCAGAAACTTCTACCGAAAATCCGGCAGAGTTTCCCCTGTAAATTGGACATTTCCATTTTTTAGAACTTCACCTGAAACCCAGAAAATACCAGTGCAGTTTATAATGTCCAAAGCACTAATACAATTCAATAACAATAGGCCTCCGTGGCCAAACATACTACAATAACAATTGTCATAATATAAATAATTTTAACTCTAAACCACCAGCTATACCAGTCCAAAAGAGATCAATATGAGTAATATATATTTATATAACATTACTAAATCTAATATAATAGTTATTAAGCTCAAATAATCACTAAACTACACGTACAAGTTTCAATTTGTTCAAATATTTACATAATAATCCAATATAACAAAATTAGTATTTACATAATAATCCTAATTATTTTAAAAATATTAATATTCCTATTCTAACTAATTGCAAAAAATACTAACATACAAGTGCATAAACATATGGTGCATGTGGCAAAAAAAGTGTACATTAACAAAAAAAAAACACAATTGTAGAAGGCATGGTGCAACAGAAAAAATGAGCTGTGTAGAAGAAAAAAGCTTCAGCAACATGTTAACAAAAAAACAGTAGTAAGGTTTAGGGTTCACTTACCCTACCACCTCCTTCACGGCGGCGCCGAGGCTGCTCGGAGGAGACGCGGACGACGCGGCGGCTGCTCACGGACGACGCGACGTTGCCTCACGAACGACGCGGCGGCTCACGGAGGGCGAACGACGAAAACGAGCAACGGACGGAGACCGGAACGGGAGAAGCTTCACTGTCGCGAAAGGGAAGGAGAAGGAGGAAGAAGGAGAAGGAAAAGAGAAGGGAAGGAGAAGGAGGAAGAAGGAAAAGGGGAAGCTATGGAAGCTCACGGCCGAAAGGGAGAAGGAAAATGGAAGAGAAGTCTCGCGCGGGCCTTTCAAAATCTGGAACTGAAAAAAATTAGGTGTATTTGATAATTTATAACAGCAAACAGGGCGCTCCAGTGGAGCGCCCTCTATTACCACCTACAAGGGCGCTCAGGAGCGCCTTCTTTCCATCAGAAAAAAAATCACCCAGGTAACAAGGGCGCTCACTGGGAGCGCCCTTGAAAGTAGTCAAATAGGGCGCTCCCTGGAGCGCCCTCTATTTTAGAGGGAAAAAAATATTAATTAAATAAAAGAAAAAAGAAAGGAGGGCGCACACAGGAGCGCCCTCTATTTCACAAAAATAAAAAAATTAAAAAATAAACCAGGGCGCTCTTTGGAGCGCCCTCTATTTCAGACATATAAAAAAAATATAAATAAAAGAAAAATGAAAGGAGGGCGCTCCCAGGAGCGCCCTCTATTACAGGGAAATAAAAAAAATTCCTTGTGTACGAGGGCGGTCAGACGGAGCGCCCTCTATTTCAGCTTTACAGGGCGCTCCCGCCCAAATTTTGGAGCGCCCTCTATTTAAAACGATCATTATGGACACTACCTAACACGAGAGCGCCCTAAAGACAGTGCTCTAATATCCCAAAATTGTTGTAGTGTTTACACCCTACAAATGTCTTTCCTCTAGGCAAGTCCACTTTTCTCCAAGTCTGATTTTTTTCCAGGGCTCTTTTCTCCTCCAAAACGGACTTCTTCCACTTAGGAACCCTTAGAGCAGCCTCTATATCTTTTGGAATTTCTATTTTTGCCAGTTCTGAAGTAAAAGCCCGAAAGAAAGGGGACAAGTTTTCATATGACACAAAATTTGAAAAAGGATGCTTTGTACATGATCTTATACCCTTTCTAATAGCAATAGGAAGGTCAGAATCATCAGGGATAGGTTCAGTAATAGTTTGAACAGGCTGGACAGAATTAGAAAAATTGTTACCTGATGGTGATGGGTCCTTGGATTCATGGCAGCCTTGAGGATCATTTGGCTCTATTCTTTGAGGGTTTTTTTGTAACATCCCAAAAATTTAGAAATCTAGAATTATAATCTATACCATTAATAAAGCCGATAGAGTTTTTTTCGTTTCCACATTTCACTTCCAAGATTACCCTTCGATAACTTCCATTTTCCTTAACCGTAAACCCAACAACATTGATAACTTCCCTTTTCATGCTCCACTCATTCTCTTTCCCCTTTCAATCTCTCATCAACCTCCCTCATTCATTTTCCCCTTTTTCCAATTTCCTTCCACCGCTCCTCATTTTCCATTTACATTCATCAAAAGTTTCTAGGGTTCCGACATGGAACCGCCGGTTTCAACGGTTTCGAGATCGAGGGGTCACAGATTGAGGGAAAAGGGTAGAGGAGCAAAAGAGGGTGGCCTTGGAGGGGAGAAACTCAGCAAGCGATGGGATGGTGGTTGTTGGGTGATGGAGGATGAAGACAACCACAACAGAAGCCGTCAGGGAGTGGAGTGCAGGCGATACGATCTGTGCGACGGAGTAAGGAAGTTATGCGCTGGTGTTGGACGGTGGTGTTCAAGGGATTCAGACATGGATTTCCTGTGGGGCAATGACAACGACATGCTTTCACCCCCTGTCCTCCCTACTTCTACAACTGCTTGACCTCCGGCCGCTTCCAACTCTCCGCCCTCCCTGCTTTTGCGATACCATGTCTCACATGTTTAATGGTACAATTTTCTTCCTTTACCATGGTTTTGCTAATGTTCTTCTGGCTTCTGCTAATGTTCTTATGCTAATTTGAATTTAAAGTTTAAAAAATTGAATTGAAATTACGATTATACGATATTGAAATTTGAAGTTTGAAGAACTGGTTTAAAATCATGATGCGTATGATGCTTTGTTGAGGTTTTAAATAGACCAGAACTTTATTTGGAATTTGAAGTTTTTTAATGTCTAAAATTGTTTAAACTGTGAGGGGAGTGGAGTGGAGGAGGTTTTCCTAAATTGTTTCTTCATATATGTGTGTGATTCGGTTCTATATTTTGTATACATATATGGGAATTCAAATTACCGGGTTCTATGTTAAATAAATGCTCCAAGTGCTCCGATTATTGGCAAGGAAATGCAAGAGGATCAAGGAGATAGTTCAATGAAATTTAGGAAATGAAAAGTTGGATGAGTAATGCTATACAATTAGAAAAATATGATAGAATTTTCCAAGATTTTGTTAAATTATTTTTTATGTATTCTCAGGAAGGGTAGTGCAATCCGTGAGTCTTGGTGTATAATTTTTCTTTTGTTTCTCATCAAGTAGTGTAGAACCATCCAACTCTGAGACATTTTTTCATGTGGGTTGATGGACCTAATATTTCAATTTTTTGCAGGTGGAAGCCATGGAAGGTACTTTTGATCCATCACAGGGTCATGGATGCTACAGGGCTTGAAGTTCCTTTTGGTTAGACATGCATGTGAGAGGTATTCTTTAGTAAGTCTATAATAAAGTTTGCATGTTTTTGTTTGGGATGTGATTTTTTATCTATACTATTAATAAAGCCGATAGAGTTTTTTTCGTTTCCACATTTCACTTCCAAGATTACCCTTCGTTAACTTCCATTTTCCTTAACCGTAAACCCAACAACATTGATAACTTCCCTTTTCATGCTCCACTCATTCTCTTTCCCCTTTCAATCTCTCATCAACCTCCCTTATTCATTTTCCCCTTTTTCCAATTTCCTTCCACCGCTCCTCATTTTCCATTTTACATTCATCAAAAGTTTCTAGGGTTCCGACATGGAACCCCCGGTTTCGACGGTTTCGAGATCGAGGGGTCACAGATTGAGGGAAAAGGGTAGAGGAGCAAAAGAGGGTGGCCTTGGAGGGGAGAAACTCAGCAAGCAATGGGATGGTGGTTGTTGGGTGATGGAGGATGAAGACAGCCACAACAGAAGCCGTCAGGGAGTGGAGTGCAGGCGATACGATCTGTGCGACGGAGTAAGGAAGTTTTGCGTTGGTGCTCGACGATGGTGTTCAAGGGATGCAGACATGGATTTCCTGCGGGGCAATGACAGCGACATGCTTTCACCCCCCTGTCCTCCCTGCTTCTACAAATTCTCGACCTCCGGCCGCTTCCAACTCTCCGCCCTCCCTGCTTTTGCGATACCATGTCTCACATGTTTAATGGTACAATTTTCTTCCTTTACCATGGTTTTGCTAATGTTCTTCTGGCTTCTTCTAATGTTCTTATGCTAATTTGAATTTAAAGTTTAAAAAATTGAATTGAAATTACGATTATACGATATTGAAATTTGAAGTTCGAAGAACTGGTTTAAAATCATGATGCGTATGATGCTTTGTTGAGGTTTTAAATAGACCAGAACTTTATTTGGAATTTGAAGTTTTTTAATGTCTGAAATTGTTTAAACTGTGAGGGGAGTGGTGTGGAGGAGGTTTTCCTAAATTGTTTCTTCATATATGTGTGTGATTCGGTTCTATATTTTGTATACATATATGGGAATTCAAATTACCGGGTTCTATGTTAAATAAATGCTCCAAGTGCTCCGATTATTGGCAAGGAAATGCAAGAGGATCAAGGAGATAGTTCAATAAAATTTAGGAAATGAAAAGTTGGATGAGTAATGCTATACAATTAGAAAAATATGATAGAATTTGCCAAGATTTTGTTAAATTATTTTTTATGTATTCTCAGGAAGGGTAGTGCAATCCGTGAGTCTTGGTGTATAATTTTTCTTTTGTTTCTCATCAAGTAGTGTAGAACCATCCAACTCTGAGACATTTTTTCCTGTGGGTTGATGGACCTAATATTTCAATTTTTTGCAGGTGGAAGCCATGAAAGGTACTTTTGATCCATCACAGGGTCATGGATGCTACAGGGCTTGAAGTTCCTTTTGGTTAGACACGCATGTGAGAGGTATTCTTTAGTAAGTCTATAATAAAGTTTGCATGTTTTTGTTTGGGATGTGGTTTTTTATTCTAATAATAACTTTGTGGTAGGATAGGGGACTAATAATAACAATGGGTATGCTTTGCTTTCTCTTTCTGACTTTCAAATGAAAATGAGGGTTTTTTGTTTGCTAGATCTGTGGATTCATGTAGTTTTATGGGATATCTGGCTTTTCTTGCTTCTAATGTTGATTATTTGATGAAAAGTGTGAATTTTTGGGTTTTGTTCTGGGTTTGAATGGATGCCAAATTTTCATTCCTTTCTTTCAATGCTTATACTCTGCCTCCACTTTTGAATGTTGATTTCTCTGTAGTTTGAGATTTATTCCTTTGATGGTGTAACTTAATTAAAATATTTTTAATTATATGTAAAAATCTACCTCTGATTATCCGTGATTATGAAAACTTGAGAGTTTCAGATGCAGGCAAGGCATGTGAAGAAGGGATGGGACTTAAGCATAAAAAGAAACTTTCTGGGAGTAGGTAACTAGCTTTCAGGTAATTTTTCCTTTCATTCTCATGCTATGATATTCATTTTCCAGATAATTTTTCCTTAGATTCTCATGCTAAGTTAGTCATTTGCTGATATGTAATTTGCAATTTACGGATGAAAATTTACACTTTTGATTTTTATGCTTTATTGTTTTATAAAAAGAAGATAGAAGTCAAGGAATTATGTGTGTATTACCATGGTTTTAGGTAAATTTTTGGAAAAGTAAGGAAATAAACGATATCTGCATGTCTATCCTTGATATTACACATACAACCTGAATGCTAGCAACAGTATATATTCACATGAGTCTTCACTACCTTTCATTGTCCCCTTCCATGCCACCCAATATTCTTTACTTTGGCCTCATTGATATATGTGGTGATGATTTTCATTCATTTGCAGGTTGCTACATATGACAGGACTTAAGGTAATATGGCATTCTTTGACCCTTCAAGTCCTCAAGACTTCCTCTTCATATCATGTTCTATTAAAATGCAACCTAAGGTTTTGTTCTAAAAGAACATTGGTCCTCTCTTTGTAGGTCTAAGAAGATGGTGTTCAATATGTTCTTGCATATATGTAGTATCCTAGAAAAGGTTTCTTTCATTTACAAAGTTTTCTCTTTAATGCATTTCTTATAGCCGCTGAATTTGGTTTGCTTCCCCCTAGGCATCTTGATCCTTGATAATTTAAATCTCTCTTTTGCTCATTGGATGACAGAAATAATGGTAAAGGTAGATGAAGAGGCTATCTCTCTAATAGAGGGACATTTCCTGGGCAATTCGAGATACAAGGAACAAGTGTGTTATAGAACATTAAAAGGAATGCTCCAGAAGTTTTGAGTACAACACTTTCAGATGTTTATAAGCCAAAAATCCTTCTAGCTATAGCGATAATGGTACATACAACTTTAACTACTTGCTTAAATATTTATATATCAGTTGAATGGTACATACAGCTTCAACTACTAGCTATCGTAGTTGAACAATTTTCAGCTTCTGCTTTTTTTTATGTGCATTGTGGTTGCTACTTATATATGGTGTGTTAGGACTCAGTGATACACTACTATTGTTTTTAATTGCAGTATTAATGCTTCTGTTTGTGGGTATTTGTAATTTTATCTATCTGATGACCATCTTAATTATTCCCTAATCCCTAGAACCGCTTGGGGACTATTTTTACATTAAGGAATTTCAATTTTAGAATTTAGTTTCTTCTCAGGCTGATAATTTTTGTTTATCACGGAAAAAAATTTCAAACTTCTCACAGGGTTTTCAAATTTTAATTGTTGGTTATGATGTAAGTGTAGATATAATCAGTTTTACTTTGCTCACAATCTTAATTGCTGAAGCTATAAGCTGTGTGATTTCATGTTCTTTCCATTTTTGTTGAGAATTCTATACTCTCTTGGTTGTTTTTAAATTGGAAACAAATTGCAATTATATTTTGAATCTAAAGGGTCGTGTTTTATATTTTGATATGGAAGGAAATTGTTTCTGGACAGATTGTTACCAATATCGATTTATTTTGCATTCCAAGAAGTGGTTGATAGGGGATTTTTCATCCTTGGAGATTTTCTTCTGGTTTCCTTTGTCAATTGCACTTAGTGTTCTGTTCTTCTTATACTATCATCGGTCCCCCCAGTGATGGGTTTATTGGGAGTTTACTCCCATATAAACTGATTCCTGTGCAAACAAGGTAATATCAAGGAATGCCTATAACCACCAACGGTGGTGTTGTTTTGAAATCTCCTTTTATCTTTGCATCAGGGCCAAACCATATGTAACTGTAGGGATCCTGTACGTTATGTGAGGTTAAGCAATAATAGAAACGCATGTTGGTGGTTGGTGCTAATTGTGTGAGGAATGATCTTGGCCCTGCCCCTATACGAAACACCTATGCTATGGAATTGTCTCATTTTAATGGCTCTCCAAACAATATGTTTCAATTGTCAAATCCACAACCAAAATTCACGCCTTGGAAGCTTATAGAGCCTACTCCTTTATTAGGAAATGTGAAGTTTTCATCTGAAACAATGCCTCTGCTAATTGGACCATTGAAGTAGTGTATATCATACAGACACATACCTGTCGCTGTTGGGGAAAATATTTGAGGAACACAGTGGGTGATTTATAATTTTACATGACACTGCCTTATAAGTTTTAGACTCATGGTAATTGAAATTGTCCCCTCCAAGTGGGAAACAGTTCACACACTCATGATAGTAACATTATTGAAATTAATATTGATGATCGACTTACATTTATCCTTTGTATTTTTTATATTTGCTATATGTTTATTTAATTTTTTAAATATTTTGCAGCATTGCAGTCAAGTTTAATTATTGTTATGATACGATAATATTCTTAAAATACGTTCACCATTTGATCTTATAATTAAGACATAAATGAAGATTAAAAAAAATAAAAATTGTAAATAAACAATACTTTTTAGATTACTATTAATTTAATTAATTCTACTAATAAATAAAATACTTTATTTAATATGATTTTAATTAATTTTTTTAAATTTGATTTGTTTTTTATATGTGTAAATTAGATTTATTTATATTTATATATGTATAAAAATTAAATTTATGTTCTTTTCCAAAAAATAAAAAATGTGGATAAACAAACACAACCAACGAAGTTTTTAATTTTATTAATTCATGTAAATTAATTATATTACGTTTTTTCCCAAAAAATAGAAATGCGGATAGACAGGCACGAGTCCGCTAGACATATATTCAACTCTTTTACATTGAACTCTTTTATATTTATTTACGTTTAAATGTATACAAACAAGATTTACATTTTACATTATGATTAATTTAGTTTAACTTAGAATGTTGAACATAATTGTAATTTATTCATACATCAGCAAATGACTAACTTAGCATGAGAATCAAAGGAAAAATTATCTGGAAAATGAATATCATAGCATGAGAATGAAAGGAAAAATTACCTGAAAGCTAGTTACCTACTCCCAGAAAGTTTCTTTTTATGCTTAAGTCCCATCCCTTCTTCACATGCCTTGCCTGCATCTGAAACTCTCAAGTTTTCATAATCACGGATAATCAGAGGTAGATTTTTACATATAATTAAAAATATTTTAATTAAGTTACACCAGCAAAGGAATAAATCTCAAACTACAGAGAAATCAACATTCAAAAGTGGAGGCAGAGTATAAGCATTGAAAGAAAGGAATGAAAATTTGGCATCCATTCAAACCCAGAACAAAACCCAAAAAATTCACACTTTTCATCAAATAATCAACATTAGAAGCAAGAAAAGCCAGAAATCCCATAAAACTACATGAGTGTGTGAAATCACACTTTTCATCCTTGGAGATTTTCTTCTGGTTTCCTTTGTCAATTGCACTTAGTGTTCTGTTCTTCTTATACTATCATCGGTCCCCCCAGTGATGGGTTTATTGGGAGTTTACTCCCATATAAACTGATTCCTGTGCAAACAAGGTAATATCATGGAATGCCTAGAGCCACCAACGGTGGTGTTGTTTTGAAATCTCCTTTTATCTTTGCATCAGGGCCAAACCATATGTAACTGTAGGGATCCTGTACGTTATGTGAGGTTAAGCAATAATAGAAACGCATGTTGGTGGTTGGTGCTAATTGTGTGAGGAATGATCTTGGCCCTGCCCCTATACGAAACACCCATGCTATGGAATTGTCTCATTTTAATGGCTCTCCAAACAATATGTTTCAATTGTCAAATCCACAACCAAAATTCACGCCTTGGAAGCTTATAGAGCCTACTCCTTTATTAGGAAATGTGAAGTTTTCATCTACCTTTCCCAGCATTGCAGTCAAGTTAACATGGGTTTTCTTCGTTTTTGTCCACCTCTCCCCCTCCCTCTTGATTCCTTCCTCCACCCCCGTCCCTCCTCCTCCTCTTTCTTCTTTCTCAATATCAAAATCAAAGTAGCCTATGGGTTAGGTGGCTCTTAAAACATATCACTTTCCCCCCTCCTTCTTTCTCAATATAAAAATCAGAGTAGCTTATAAATTGTGTAACTCTTAAAACAAATCACTTTTTGTCACACCTTAAATTTCATAAGCAAGAATTTGATCCGTTGGAAACCAAATTCTTGACTCCGAATTTATAATGTTACATTTCAATATCGACCCGTTCAATAAATCATCCACAATTCCAACTAATCGAGATAATTTAAAGTGAACAAAAGGAATTGAAGTCTTTTATACTAAACATAATGCTACCCATTCATTCATAACAGTCCATTTTTACAACTAAATTAAAGTGGCATTCACAAGTCCTTACATACCAAAAGGGTTTAATTTACACAATAAGTTCCACTAACTACTAAGCTACCGTACTTGAGTTATAATGAACGATTCATAAATACATTCAATTACAATATAACCAAAATAAAGAACATCATCATCTTCCACAGACACCATAACCATCTCATGGTTGTGCATTCCGAGAAGGAGGAGGCACCTGAACATCTATAATCCACATAACGCGTGGTGAGATAAAAATCTCAGTGAATAAAACTCTATGCATGTATGCAAAACAGTTATTTATGACAATTAAGGCATTTCATTCACAATTCATAACTTAACAAATGCATAAGGATGCTCTTGTATGCTTTGCCTCTAGGCCATGTACACATCACATTACAGAGTTAGACTCGAGCTCGAACTACAGGGGATATCTCCCCTGGGGACGAATCCCACCCTCACATAGGCCGAAGCCCTATATTGACCGAAGTCCTTTGATCATGAAACTTGGATTGGACAATTGATTTAAGCATTCCGGAATTGATGAATATCGAAATCTCGGTGATTTCGACAATTTCGACATTTCGAACCTTTCGAAACCAACGAGATTCAATGTCAACCGACAACCGCAATGTATACTCATCAATTCCGAGACCCCAAATCAATTCCCAAACACTTAGTTTATCATTTCGGCACGAGGTTAATCGAAAAGAACGGAACGTTTCGACGTTTCGAGAGTTTCGAAACTTTCGAGAATTTCGAAAGTTTCGAAACTATCGATTATCAAGAATCGATTCGTTTCTAACCGATTAAAATCATCCCCATAGTTCAAACAATCAATTTCACTCACAAACAAACAATTACGTCAAGTAAATTCAGAGAATTGGAAGAGAGAAGGAGGGGGTGCATGGGTATAGAGACCAATTCTAATCCTATCAAAAAGTGAGAATTACTCACTATGATTGTAGAAATCCAAGTGATTAGAAGGAAGGAATGAAGTTCCTAGCTCCGTTCCGGCGTTCCTACTTCGATCCGGCAACTTCTCTCTCTAGGGTTCCCTCTCTCTCTCTCTCTAGAAATGAAACTCTCCAAAATAATGCTGAAAAACGCGTCCTGGGTATTTATATTTTTGTCTGGTAATCGATTACCAAACCCTGGTAATCGATTACTGAAGGCAAAAATATCCTAAAAACCCATTCTGGGCTCCTAGTAATCGATTACCAACTTTGGTAATCGATTACTGAGTTCCCAGGATGATGGTAATCGATTACAAGGGTTATGTAATCGATTACCACGATCCAACCCCTCTGGTAATCGATTACAGACCCTCTGTAATCGATTACCAGTGGCAAGGTCTCTGGTAATCGATTACAGACCTTCTGTAATCGATTACCATTGACAAGGTTCTCTGGTAATCGATTACAGACCCTCTGTAATCGATTACCAGTGGCCTAAACTTAAGAGTTTGGTTCAACACAAGTTATAATACCCATTCTTTCTAATTTCATTCCTTTCCTTACTTCCTTAGGGTTCATACCATAACATTAACCTATAAATCTCAATTAATCCTATCTAAAGTGGGATGTTACATTCTACCCCCCTTAATTAAATTTTGCCCTCAAAATTTTACTAACACAAAACAAATAATTCTTACCACTAGCAAAGAGATAAGGGAAATGATGCTTGATCACATCTTCTTTCTCCCAAGTAGCTTCCTCTAAGGATAGACCTTCCCAAACTACCTTAATCAAAGGAATGTTTCTACTTCTCAGGGTCTTGGCACTTCTGTCAACAATCTGAAGCGGTTTGGCGGGTAGGGTGAGGTTGTCCTTCAATTGTATTGGTTCAGAAGACAAGACATGAGAGGGATCAAACACATATTTTCTTAACTTAGACACATGAAAGACATTGTGAATTTTGGACAAGTATGGTGGAAGAGCCAATCTATATGCAAGAGGGCCAACTCTTTGCAAGATTTGAAAAGGACCAATGTATCTAGGACTCAATTTCTTGGATTTCACTGATTTCCCTAAGCCAATGACAGGAGTTATTCTCAAGAACACATGTTCTCCTTCCTCAAACTCTAGTTCTTTTCTCCTTTTATCAGCATAGCTTTTCTGACGGCTCTGGGCGGTTATAAGTTTTTCCCTAATCATCCTAATCTTATCTGAAGTTTCTTGAACTAAATCTGGACCCAACAGAGCTTTCTCTCCTACCTCATACCAACAAATAGGGGACCTACACTTCCTACCATACAAAGCTTCATATGGAGCCATGCCTATACTACTGTGATAACTGTTATTGTAGGCAAACTCTACAAGTGGTAGGTACTTATCCCAACTGCCCGACTCTTCTAGTGAACAAGCCCTCAACATGTCTTCTAAGGTTTGGATGGTTCTCTCAGACTGGCCATCAGTCTGAGGATGGTAAGCGGTGCTAAACCTAAGTTTAGTCCCGAATGACTGGTGTAGTGCATTCCAGAACCTTGAAGTGAACCTGGGATCCCTATCAGAGATTATGCTAGAAGGAATACCATGTAACCTGACAATCTCTCTAACATACAACTCAGCTAACTTATTCAAGGAGAAAGTGTTCTTAACTGGAAGGAAATGGGCTGACTTAGTTAAACGGTCTACTATGACCCAAATGGTATCAAACCCTGCTTGGACTCGAGGTAAACCCACCACAAAGTCCATAGCTATGCTTTCCCACTTCCACTCAGGGATCTCTAAGGGTAATAGAACTCCAGATGGTTTCTGATGTTCCACCTTCACTTGTTGACAAGTTAGGCACTTAGACACAAACTCAGCTATTTCTCTCTTCATGCCTACCCACCAAAAACTTTTTCTCAGATC
Source organism: Sesbania bispinosa (assembly GCA_026901365.1). Lineage (NCBI taxonomy): Eukaryota > Viridiplantae > Streptophyta > Magnoliopsida > Fabales > Fabaceae > Sesbania > Sesbania bispinosa. The sequence goes on along the minus strand of QLOH01001128.1, from coordinate 61,031 downwards.
CTGATACATTTTGGTGGAACCAGGATGTATAGACATCTTACCCTTATGAACTTCCTCTAATACCTGTTGTTTAACTCTACTCCCCTTAGGAATACAAATTCTTCCCTGAAAAAGAATTAATCCCTCACCTGATTTGGAAAACCCTACTTGTCCCATCTTACCCTGAAGTTCAGGATCCAAATCCTGAGCCTCCTTAATCAGAGTTTGAAACTCACTGGAAATTTCCAACCTGTACATCCGAATGCTACCTACCCCAAACTCCACACTTAAGTCCAAATCTCTAAACTTCTCTAGGAGACTCATCTCTTGTATCATCAATGATGACACATGCAGGGATTTCCTGCTAAGAGCATCAGCCACTACATTGGCTTTACCTGGGTAATATTTTAACTCAAAGTCAAAATCTTTCAAAAACTCCATCCATCTTCTTTGCCTCATGTTGAGTTCCTTTTGATCAAAGAGGTATTTCAAACTCTTATGATCACTAAAGACCTCAAACCTTACACCAAACAGGTAATGCCTCCAAATTTTTAGGGCATAAACCACGGCAGCTAATTCTAAATCATGGGTAGGATAATTCTCCTCATGAGGCCTCAACTGCCTAGATGCATAAGCAACCACTCTCCTATCCTGCATTAAGACACCTCCTAGTCCCTTCCCAGAGGCATCACAAAATACCTCAAAGGTTCTAGACACATCAGGTAATGCTAACACCGGGGCACTGGTCAATCTATGCTTTAGTTCCTGGAAACTATGCTCACAATCACCATCCCACACAAAGGCTTGGTCCTTCCTAGTTAACTTGGTGAGAGGTAAAGCTAAGCGAGAGAAGCCCTTAATGAATCTTCTATAATAACCGGCTAACCCTAGAAAACTCCTAATTTCCGTAACAGTCCTAGGTCTTTCCCACTCAAGAACTGACTCTACCTTACCAGGGTCAACTGACACTCCCTCTCCAGAAATGACATGGCCTAGAAAATGGACTTTGTTTAGCCAAAACTCACATTTGTTTGGATTGGCAAACAAATTCCTTTCCCTTAAAACTTCTAACACCAACCTCAAGTGCTTTTCATGATCTTCCAAACTAGAAGAGTAGATTAAGATATCATCAATGAACACAACCACAAATTTATCTAGGAAAGGTCGGAAGATTCGATTCATATAATCCATAAACACTGCTGGAGCATTAGTAACACCGAATGGCATTACTAAGTACTCGTAGTGTCCATATCTAGTTCGAAAAGCAGTTTTATGAATATCTTCCTTCCTTATCCTAATTTGATGATATCCTGATCTCAAATCTATTTTGGAAAATACAGAAGCACCTCTAAGTTGATCCAAAAGATCATCTATTCTAGGCAATGGGTATTTGTTTTTAATTGTAATCTTGTTCAACTGCCTAAAATCTACACATAATCTCATACTCCCATCCTTTTTCTTTACCAACAACACTGGAGCCCCCCAAGTAGAGACACTAGGCCTAATGAACCCTTTTTCTAATAACTCTTCTAATTGTTTCTTAAGTTCACTAAGCTCTAAGGGGGACATTCTATAGGGTGCCTTAGAAATGGGTCCTGAACCTGGCAACAAGTCTATGGTGAACTCTACCTCTCTCTCAGGTGGTAAGGTTAGGATCTCATTAGGAAAAACGTCCTGAAACTCCCGAACCGTAGCTACATTATTCAAATTAGATTTTGCTTCTAAAGTTGAGAAAAGCAACAAAAGAAAACACTCGCTCCCGTCATTGATACTTTGGGAAAATTGGGAAATACTCGACAACAGAATAGACAACTTTTCTTTATGAAAAACAGGACAATCAGGAAACACAACCTTTTTATGAAAACAATCTAACAACACCTGATTGGAAGATAACCAGTTCATCCCCAGAATAATATCAATACCAGTCAAAGGCAAACATATTAAGTCCACACTAAAAACTCTTTCTTGAATGATCAATGAACAATTCATACATACAAGAGAAGTGGATATGGATTCTTTTGCAGGAGTAACAACATTGAGAATATAAGGTAAAGAAGTAGTGGACAATTTCAGTCTATTTACACAATCAAAGGACACAAAAGAATGGGATGCTCCTGAATCATACAATACAATTAAAGTCTCCTCCCCTAGGGTGCAATTACCTCTTAACAGATTATCAGAAGAATTTGCCGCCTGACCACTGAGGGTAAAAACCCTTCCAGTTGATTGAGGCTTTTGAAGTTCCTTGTATCTTGGGCAATCCTTCTTGAAGTGACCGGTTTGTTTGCAAAGGAAGCAGACATTCTTCCCTAACAAGCAGGCTCCCGAATGTTCCTTCCCACACTTAACACATACCCGACTATCCCTAGGTTGAGATGGTTGAACCGCCACAGGTTGTCTACCTTGCCACTTTGGTTTAAAACTCTTATTCTGATTACTAGCTTCCACCTTCCTTTTCCCTTTGTTATCTTGTGGAGTTGGAGTTGGAGTTGCCACTACCCCCTTACAGTTTTTCTCTATAATGTAACACTTGCTCACCAAAGTAGAAAATTTTCTAATCTCTAAAGCAGCCACCCTGTCAATAATTTCCGTCCTCAAACCCCCTTCAAATTGGGTACACCTCCACTCTTCATCATTCACCGCCTGAAGATAACGTGAAAACTTGGATAACTCCTCAAACCTAGACACATACTGCCCCACAGACATCTCTCCTTGAGTAAGCTGCAGGAACTCTGCCTCTTTTTGCCTCTTAATGGTAGCTGGAAAATACTTCTCCAGAAACAAGCTTTGAAAAGCCTCCCAAGTTAAGGGAGTCTCTAATTCCTCCCTTTGCAACTTAGCAATCCTCCACCAGTCTTCAGCCTCTCCTCTCATCATGTACACTGCCAAATTCACCTTAACCTCATCTGTGCATTTCATGACTTCAAAAATTCTATTTAAGTCCTTAAGCCACCTGGCCGCTACATCAGGGTCATAAACACCATTAAACGGTGGAGGGTTATGCTTTCTAAACTCAGACAAACAAACAGAGAATACATCTAGGGTAGGTGAGGGTTGTTCTGGTCGTGGTCTAGATAACTCTTGTAATATGGCGGTGTTGGTAGCAGCTTGGTTTCCAATCATTTGGGTAAGGGCCTGAAGAGCTGCCACCATCGGATCTGGGACTGGTTCAGGTGAAGGTGAAGGAGGTGGAGAAGAATGATCTACCCTTGACCTACCCTTTCTGTTGCCTGCCATAATTCTCTACATATCATAAAGCAAATATCGAGGTGATCAGTCTCTCAATTCACAAAATAATACATATAAAATTATTAACAAACCACAGAAAATCCTAATCTCACAGTCCAATTGGATTGAACTGCTCTGATACCAAAATGTCACACCTTAAATTTCATAAGCAAGAATTTGATCCGTTGGAAACCAAATTCTTGACTCCGAATTTATAATGTTACATTTCAATATCGACCCGTTCAATAAATCATCCACAATTCCAACTAATCGAGATAATTTAAAGTGAACAAAAGGAATTGAAGTCTTTTATACTAAACATAATGCTACCCATTCATTCATAACAGTCCATTTTTACAACTAAATTAAAGTGGCATTCACAAGTCCTTACATACCAAAAGGGTTTAATTTACACAATAAGTTCCACTAACTACTAAGCTACCGTACTTGAGTTATAATGAACGATTCATAAATACATTCAATTACAATATAACAAAAATAAAGAACATCATCATCTTCCACAGACACCATAACCATCTCATGGTTGTGCATTCCGAGAAGGAGGAGGCACCTGAACATCTATAATCCACATAACGCGTGGTGAGATAAAAATCTCAGTGAATAAAACTCTATGCATGTATGCAAAACAGTTATTTATGACAATTAAGGCATTTCATTCACAATTCATAACTTAACAAATGCATAAGGATGCTCTTGTATGCTTTGCCTCTAGGCCATGTACACATCACATTACAGAGTTAGACTCGAGCTCGAACTACAGGGGATATCTCCCCTGGGGACGAATCCCACCCTCACATAGGCCGAAGCCCCATATTGACCGAAGTCCTTTGATCATGAAACTTGGATTGGACAATTGATTTAAGCATTCCGGAATTGATGAATATCGAAATCTCGGTGATTTCGACAATTTCGACATTTCGAACCTTTCGAAACCAACGAGATTCAATGTCAACCCGACAACCGCAATGTATACTCATCAATTCCGAGACCCCAAATCAATTCCCAAACACTTAGTTTATCATTTCGGCACGAGGTTAATCGAAAAGAACGGAACGTTTCGACGTTTCGAGAGTTTCGAAACTTTCGAGAATTTCGAAAGTTTCGAAACTATCGATTATCAAGAATCGATCCGTTTCTAACCGATTAAAATCATCCCCATAGTTCAAACAATCAATTTCACTCACAAACAAACAATTACGTCAAGTAAATTCAGAGAATTGGAAGAGAGAAGGAGGGGGTGCATGGGTATAGAGACCAATTCTAGTCCTATCAAAAAGTGAGAATTACTCACTATGATTGTAGAAATCCAAGTGATTAGAAGGAAGGAATGAAGTTCCTAGCTCCGTTCCGGCGTTCCTACTTCGATCCGGCAACTTCTCTCTCTAGGGTTCCCTCTCTCTCTCTCTCTAGAAATGAAACTCTCCAAAATAATGCTGAAAAACGCGTCCTGGGTATTTATATTTTTGTCTGGTAATCGATTACCAAACCCTGGTAATCGATTACTGAAGGCAAAAATATCCTAAAAACCCATTCTGGGCTCCTAGTAATCGATTACCAACTTTGGTAATCGATTACTGAGTTCCCAGGCTGATGGTAATCGATTACAAGGGTTATGTAATCGATTACCACGATCCAACCCCTCTGGTAATCGATTACAGACCCTCTGTAATCGATTACTAGTGGCAAGGTCTCTGGTAATCGATTACAGACCTTCTGTAATCGATTACCATTGACAAGGTTCTCTGGTAATCGATTACAGACCCTCTGTAATCGATTACCACCATTGACAAGGTTCTCTGGTAATCGATTACAGACCCTCTGTAATCGATTACCAGTGGCCTAAACTTAAGAGTTTGGTTCAACACAAGTTATAATACCCATTCTTTCTAATTTCATTCCTTTCCTTACTTCCTTAGGGTTCATACCATAACATTAACCTATAAATCTCAATTAATCCTATCTAAAGTGGGATGTTACACTTTTTCCTCTCCTTCTCATTCTCTTTTTGGTTCTATTTTGTATTCCGAAGATAGAATTAAATATGGTTGTTTTCCTGCATTGGATGGATGGTTATTGTATTACAGTTATCTCTTTTTTTGTGTGTGTATGGCATTAATTAGAAATATATATTGATTAGTATGATTTTACCTAATAACTTAACTTAAATCAATTAAAAACTATATGATTTGAATTATACATGATATATACTCTAGCGTTGGACCGCGTATTAGCATTGGGCATGATTCTAATATAATTAAACGTTCATCTCTCTAGGTATATATTTTCATTTCTTCCAAAAATATTTTTTCTCTTATTGGCAGCATTATACGCACATGTTATAATTAGAAATATATATTAATTGTGAATAATAATAAAATGTTAATTAACAATTTTATATTTTGTAGTATATTGATTATTTCTTCTAATAGTTTTGCAAAAGTGTTATCTTGCAAAAGATGGTTCTGATATGGAATAACGTAAAAGTATAGCTACTTTATCTTGTAATTAAACTTGACTGCAATGCTGCAAAATATTTAAAAAATTAAATAAACATATAGCAAATATGAAAAAAATACAAAGGATAAATGTAAGTCGATCATCAATATTAATTTCAATAATGTTACTATCATGAGTGTGTGAACTGTTTCCCACTTGGAGGGGACAATTTCAATTACCATGAGTCTAAAACTTATAAGGCAGTGTCATGTAAAATTATAAATCACCCACTGTGTTCCTCAAATATTTTCCCCAACAGCGACAGGTATGTGTCTGTATGATATACACTACTTAATGGTCCAATTAGCAGAGGCATTATTTCAGATGAAAACTTCACATTTCCTAATAAAGGAGTAGGCTCTATAAGCTTCCAAGGCGTGAATTTTGGTTGTGGATTTGACAATTGAAACATATTGTTTGGAGAGCCATTAAAATGAGACAATTCCATAGCATGGGTGTTTCGTATAGGGGCAGGGCCAAGATCATTCCTCACACAATTAGCACCAACCACCAACATGCGTTTCTATTATTGCTTAACCTCACATAACGTACAGGATCCCTACAGTTACATATGGTTTGGCCCTGATGCAAATATAAAAGGAGATTTCAAAACAACACCACCGTTGGTCGCTCTAGGCATTCCATGATATTACCTTGTTTGCACAGGAATCAGTTTATATGGGAGTAAACTCCCAATAAACCCATCACTGGGGGGACCGATGATAGTATAAGAAGAACAGAACACTAAGTGCAATTGACAAAGGAAACCAGAAGAAAATCTCCAAGGATGAAAAATCCCCTATCAACCACTTCTTGGAATGCAAAATAAATCGATATTGGTAACAATCTGTCCAGAAACAACCAAGAGAGTATAGAATTCTCAACAAAAATGGAAAGAACATGAAATCACACAGCTTATAGCTTCAGCAATTAAGATTGTGAGCAAAGTAAAACTAATTATATCTACACTTACATCATAACCAACAATTAAAATTTGAAAACCCTGTGAGAAGTTTGAAAATTTTTTCCGTGATAAACAAAAATTATCAGCCTGAGAAGAAACTAAATTCTAAAATTGAAATTCCTTAATGTAAAAATAGTCCCCAAGCGGTTCTAGGGATTAGGGAATAATTAAGATGGTCATCAGATAGATAAAATTACAAATACCCACAAATAGAAGCATTAATACTGCAATTAAAAACAATAGTAGTGTATCACTGAGTCCTAACACACCATATATAAGTAGCAACCACAATGCATACACATGCAACCTGAATGCTAGCAACAGTATATATTCACATGAGTCTTCACTACCTTCCACTGTCCCCTTCCATGCCACCCAATATTCTTTACTTTGGCCTCATTGATATATGTGGTGATGATTTTCATTCATTTGCTGGTTGCTACATATGACAGGACTTAAGGTAATATGGCATTCTTTGACCCTTCAAGTCCTCAGGACTTCCTCTTCATATCATGTTCTATTAAAATGCAACCTAAGGTTCTGTTCTAAAAGAACATTGGTCCTCTCTTTGTAGGTCTAAGAAGATGGTGTTCAGTATGTTCTTGCATATATGTAGTATCCTAGAAAAGGTTTCTTTAATTTACAAAGTTTTCTCTTTAATGCATTTCTTATAGCTGCTGAATTTGGTTTGCTTCCCCCTAGGCATCTTGATCCTTGATAATTTAAATCTCTCTTTTGCTCATTGGATGACAGAAATAATGGGAAAGGTAGATGAAGAGGCTATCTCTCTAATAGAGGGACATTTCCTGGGCAATTCGAGATACAAGGAACAAGTTTGTTATAGAACATTAAAAGGCATGCTCCAGAAGTTTTGAGTACAACACTTTCAGATGTTTATAGAATTAATTATATTTTGATACGATAATATGGATACTAAGAGAGAGATATGGGATTGGATTTTAGAAGAGATAATAATTGTTATGATTATAGCAAGATAATAATAAAATTAGTAGAAGATAAATCATATTATTAAGGTTTCAAATAACCTTAATTATTATAAATATAGTAGTTATTATATTATTAATATGAATATAATAATATTAGAATCGATTGGGATAACCTCAGGAAAGAGATATGTTTTAGCATTTTAATTTAAGATCATATTTCAAAATAGGAATGATGACATCACAAGAAGTAGAGATAAGGAAGTAAAATCAGTTAGGATAAGGATTAACGATAAGATTTGGATTTAAATTTGAATGTAGATGGATAAGGAAAAGCTTAAGAGGCAAAAATAAGGTTTCAGCTATCAGGAAATTAGCTCAAGCGAATTATGCAGCAAAAACTGCACAATTTTATTCTGCAATTTTCGCTCAAGCGAATTTAATTCGCTTAAGCGAAAAAAGGGGGGGTTTTAGAGTGCTCTCTGGACGAAATTCGCTCAAGCAAAATTATTTTCGGTCAAGCGAATTTCAAAGGGAAACGTGAATTCAAACCATTCGCTCAAGCGAATTAAATTCGCTTGAGCGAAAAGACGGTTACTGCACTTTTAAATTTCAAACCCAGACAGTTTTCACTCATTATCTCATCCGTTTCTTCGCACTTTTAGAGAGAGAAAGAGAGGTTCTAGTGAGAGAACATCCCTGTGACGATCAAGAACGATTCCTACGCTCCAAGAATGAGTCTTTCATCAATCTTTCCTCCATCAAGGCCTTCTACTTTCCATTCATCCTTCGTTTTCTCGACTCTCAGGTGGGTGTGACTCTCACTTGTTTGTCTTGATTGATGCCATAATATGACCCCTATTCTTATTTCCCTTTCCTTCTTGGAATGATGATGTACTTATGAGATAAAAGTAGGAAATATGAATGCATTGGTGATTGGATGTATTGATTTGCAAAACCATAGGGTAGATGACTTGAATGATTATGTATGATGAACTTTGCGTATGTTATTATGAAAGCATGGGCCTTTGGCCATCACAGTCATGAACTATTGAGCATATTATTATGTAATCATGGGTCTTTGGCCATCACAATCATGAATTATGAGTCAAGATATCACAGGGCTTATAGCCATCACAGAGCCTCCGGGCTATCACAGGGTCATTGACCGTCACAGGCCTTCGGGCAATTTAATTAAGAAAGACGGGGTAACCACATCGAACTCATGGCCAAGAGGGAGATGGGGTCCCCAATCACAGAATGAAATTTAAGTGTTACTTAAGACTTAATCATAGGTAGCCCTGGACGACGGTCCTTGGTTACATGGCCGAGCGCTCACCACAGTCACGTTACAGTGTAAAGACCCCGGGTGTCGGGTAACAACACCTCACAGTCATGCATTGCATCATAAACATTATTTCAATGATGATATATTATGTGTAATTCATTTATTCATGATGCTCTAGATAGATATGTGTAATTGTGATGATTCTTGATTGTTTTCCCCACACCGCACACACTTGTTACGCTCACTGGGACGTTGGTCTCACCCCATTCCATGGGAACAATATTCCAGTGGTGCAGGATACTTCACAGGGTAGTGACGAGCAGTAAGAGATTCATGGATGATGATAGCTTAATGTTTAGTCATGTTCGATGTATTTAACGTTGCTTGGAACCATTATTGCTATTAATTAGGATGTTCTTGTAGATTTATAAGATTACTTTAATGCCTTGTATTGGAGCCTTGATGGCAACTTTGTATTGGTATTCTTTGATTTAAGTATGTATCGTTTGGAGCTTTAGTAATTGTTGGGTTACTCAAGCGATTGTGTGGTATATTGGTACACGAAATTAACGAATTAATTTCACGAGTTTGGAAATAGTGCTCCCAAAAGGCATTATTTCTGAATTTAGAAATTAGGACGTTACATTTTTTCTCTGGAGTAAACAAGATCAAGGGGTTTTACACCCTTATTACCCATTGTAAATGTCTCATTTTTTTTAGTTTCAACAATTTTAGAATTTGGCACAGCTTGTAAATTTGATATTTTAGTTTCTAAAACAAGTTCTGAAATTAAAACAAATCTTGGAATGTTGTCTTTATTTTGCTGACTTGGTTCACCCTTGTTTGGAGCCTCTGAACTTCCTTCTCTAAGCAAGGAATCTAAAATTGAAAATTCTGAATTTTGTAAAGTTTGAACATATTGGATAACATCTTCCTCTTTTCTCCCCTGAAGATGATTTTGAAAAAAAGGAGTTTTTTTCAAAAAAAAAGCTAACATCCATAGAAACGAAGGTTTTTTTGGAAATGGGATTAAAGCATTTGTATCCTTTTTGGTTGGGAGCATAGCCAATAAATACACACTTTTTGGCTCTAGGTTCAAGTTTACTTTGATTTGGTTCATGAGTATGAAAAAAAATAGTACACCCAAATATTCTTAAAGGTAAAGCACATGAGAGTCTATTATTTGGAAAAATATTTGTAAAAACATCAAAAGGAGTTTTGAAATTCAAAACTTTTCTAGGCATCCTATTGATCAAATATGTTCCAGTTAAGATTGCTTCACCCCCAAGATATTTCGGTACCATATTTTGAAAAACATGGCCCGAGCAACTTCAAGTATGTGTTTATTTTTCGTTTCAGCCACTCCATTTTTCTGTCGAGTGTTAACACAAGAGCTTTGATGAATGATGCCATTTTCAAGGAAAAAATTATTTAGGTGTTTGTTGAAATACTCCCTCCCATTATCACTTCGAAATACTTTGATTTTTTTTCTTGAAATTGAGTTTGTATCATATGGAAAAAAATTGAATATGTTCTCAACTTCAGATTTTGTTTTCATCAAATAAACCCATGTTAATCTTGTATGATCATCTATGAATGTGACAAACCATCGTTTTCCATTTGGTGTAGGGTCCTGACTAGGTCCCCAAACATCACTATGAATTAAAGTGAAAGGACTAGATTTTTTTTATAAGATTGAGGAGAATAAAAGGAACGATGATGCTTTGCAAGTTGACAAACTTTACAAGAAAACAGATTTGAATTTTTATTTTAAAAAAGTTCAGGAAATAAATGTTTCAAGTACGAAAAACTCGGGTGACCTAGATTACAATGCCACAACATTATTTCTTCATCATCATGAACAGAAACTGAGTTGAGACAGTTACTCTGAGATTTTTTCTTAAAAACATCATCTTCAAAGAGATAGAGTCCATCAACCTCCTTAGCATTGCCAATCATCCTCCATGAACCCAACTCCTGAAATTTGCAAGAAATGGAGTAAAAAATGGCCAAACAATTTAGATCATGTGTCAATTTACTAACGGACAAAAGGTTACATGACAAATTTGGGACATGAAGAACATTGTGCAGGGTTAGATATTTAGATATAGGAATAGAACCAACAACAGCTATAGTTAGAGGTGTCAATTTGGATTGAGCTCGGTGAGCCAACCCGACCCACCGGTAGGTTGGGTTGGTAAAATATAGGTTCACATTTTCGCGGGTAAAAAGTGGGTCAACCCACTTAACTCGCGAGCCAAAGTGGGTTCGAGCCGGGTTGAGGTGGGTTGGCTCACTTTTTAATTTTTATTTAATTTTTTATATTATTTAAATCATTTTTATAATTTTTTTATTTTTTTTATTTTTTTAACCTTTTAATTATTTTTTTATTATTTTTATAATTTTTTAAGTTAGGTGAGCCAGCCCGCTTAACCCACCAACCCACGGTGAGTCGAGCCGGGTTGGTATTTTTTCAGCTCACCAGAAAAGTGAGCCAACCCGGCTCAACTCACTTTTAGCCTAACCCGCGGTGAGCCAACCCGCGTGAGCCGGGTTGACTCACTTTGACAGCTCTAGCTATAGTAGAAAAGGTACCATCTGCAATTTTCACCTTTTTATAACCCACATAAGGACTATATGTAGAAAATAGTTTTGAACAAGATGTCATATGGTCAGAAAGCTCCAGAATCAATGATCCATGGAGCTTCAGAATTTTTTTGGTACTAAGAATAACAGCGGAAAAGGAAATACCTTTTTGGGCTAGGGAAAAGGATGGATTAACTAACATTTTAGTTGGAAAAGGCTTATACAAGTGCTCCGGTTGTTCCCTAGTAAAAGGAAATGTCTTAGAGTTGCCCTTATGCTCCATGTTTTCTTCATTTGAGGCTTGGAATGCCCGATCTTCTCCTGATGATGATGATGGTGATGCAGTTTCGACATCTCCATAATTTGCGGAAGACATGTTAGGCGAACACAGGATCAAAGTCGAAGCTCTGATACCATGTAGTTTTAGGAGAAGAAAAGTGATATTTTTATTCAATATGATCAGAATTACATGAAATAATTATATAGGAAGAGCTGGCTAGGAGATATCCTAACCACTTGATTACAAAATAAATATAAAGATAAGATAGAGAGAAAATAAAGGAGAATCAAATCAGATAAAATTAGATTAGTTCTGATAAATCTGATCTTAAACTTAACTACCTAATGAAGAATAAGATAAGAACAGTTATGGTAAATCTGATCTTGATCTTAACTACCTAATCCTTTTAAGATAAAAATTTGAAATTTAAAATTAAAAATATACAACTGTCAACATCTACACACATGCGTCATTTTCTAGATAACTTCTTTACAAGAACTACATTTGACAACCAAGTTGTGTACTTCACCTCCCTAATGAATCCGACATCAACGAGTTCCCCAACTTGCTGATGTGTTGCTTCAGCTCGTTCTGCCGACATTTCCTGCGTTTCTGAGCCATGGGTTTGACGCGAGGGTCAATAGAGAAGCGATGACAAATGAATTCTGGGTCAAGACTTGACATGTTAGATGTCGTCCAAGCAAACAGGGCGGAATCGTCAGAGAGGGAGAGTCTAGTGCCGACTTGCACTATCATGTCGTGTTGGGGGCCCATCTGCAAGGGTATTTAATCACCTTTCGGGATAGGCCAGGTTCCTCCAAAATCGTCCCGCGCATCAAGGTCAGCAAACAACACCCCAGATGCTAATGGGGGTCTCTCTTCTGCAACCACGGTCTTTTCCAGCTTTGACACCTTCAAGGATTCCTTGTAGCAGGCTCTGGCCATCACCTAGTCTCCTCTAAGTGCTATGACTTCACCCTCATCGCTCCAAAACGTCATCATGAGGTGACATGTGGAGATTATTGCCCCAATGGCGTTCAAAGTGGGTCTCCCAAGGATTGCGCTATAAGTGGTCAGGCAATCCACCACCATGAATCGAACCTTTGTTGTCTTCTAGATTGGTAGATTCTTGAAGGTTACTAGTAGCTCCACATCGCCTTCTAATCAATCCTTGTCCCCGGTAAATCCGATGAGATGAGGTCTCCCCCATTATAAGGGGAGCAAGTCCTTTGTTGGGATATGCAACTTGGCAAACATTTTGTAGAACATAATATCTGCAGAACTCCCTTGATCAAAAAATACGCGGTGAACCTCATGGTTTGCCATAAAAACAGTAATCAGTAAAGGGTCGTCATGACTAGGAATCACTTAGCCGAAGTCATCATCAGAGAAACTGAGGAGGGTAGTTTGTGTCTCTATCGTTGAGGGAAGGATCCAGAAGCGGAAGAGGATGTTGAGAGGATCTCCTTCATGTGCCTCTTCTTGGTGTTTCCGTTTTCACCACCAGCAGCAAATCCCCTTGCAATAACATAAATTACAGGATGCCCAAACTGAGGGTGTTTTCCCTCCCCATCTGAAGATTGCCGACGAGGTTGCTCAGAAGTGGGGTTACGATGCTCTTTGCAAGAATCCAAGGGTATAGTGCGGTTGTCAGAAGGTCGGTGAGAGCGTGATATGCCCCTCCTCAGGCTTCTGGACAGAGATCGACTATGACTAGGGCGAGATTCATCTCGGTGACAGTCATCTCGCCGGTAATCACTCCTACCCCGGCGAATTTGTCTATCGTCGCCATCAGTCTTCTTAAGTCTGTCCAACTTTCCCCAAAGGATTAACTCCTCAATCGCATCTTTGAGTTGGATGCACTTGTCTGTATCATGCCCTGAGGACTTGTGGAATCTGCAATATTTCAAATGGTCAGTGTATGACTTGGGCTTGATTGGATTTGGTCTTCTCATTCCGACCTTATACATTTCCTTATTTAATATCTCGTTCCAAATTTTGTTCCGGGATGCGTTGAGGGGAGTGTAGGAATTGTAACGGTCGAGCAGACCCTTATCTCCCTTGTCATCATTCCAGACTCCTTTCTCATTTTTCTATGCGTTGGGCTTTGACTGCCCGGGATTTTTATCCTTTACTTTCAGGGCCAGCTCCTCCTCCTGAGCACCGTAGTTAAGTGACGAGGCAGGTCTTGGCTAACGAGGAGGTTCTTTTGAAACCTAAACCTGTGCTGAGAGCCTAATATTCTCATATTCCAATCTTGTTAATCTTTGAGGGTACTCACTCAACATCACGTCTTGACGACGAATGAACTCCAAAAGCTCTTGACAAGAAGGTTGTCCAGGGGAGGATCCCGGAGAGGCGTTCTGAGGGCGTGGCGGAATAAGAGGTGCACATCCTTTTGCGGCGGAGACTCCGGCGGCTGAAGTAATGACGGAGGCTCCCAACACTGAAACTGTAGCGGGCACTCCGCTTGCCATCACCACTAAAGGCTTCTGGCAGACAAGATATTTAAGGCGGCTGTTGTTGGTTGGTGGAGCAGTGGCATCAACACGGAGGCCACGACCAGATGCGGTGGTGTTTGCGTTGCTTTGTGTGTCAACCAAGGTGGTAAGCATAAAAATTATTTACGGATGTAAAGGGATGAGCATTTGTTCTCCCCAAAGACGACGCCAATGTCCATGCTGAATTCTGTAAGGGTGATCTTCGACGAGCTTTGGCAGAGTTTCAGTATGTCAGAATGAATGCGTACATGGTTTCTCGCCCTGGCAGGTTTCTATAGACAAATATTGGCAGGAAAAGTTGTTAATCAGTTACAATAGAACTCGTTTGACATCATTGCGTGCTTGTTCGGCGTGCGATGCACGCACTAAGTTCCGTCTAATCATGTCAGACGAGATGCCAACTACATCCGACTTGTACCCGAATGTCGAAACGTGTATCCGTCCTAATGGTTGTAGTCAACCATTCCGGGTATTGGATATGATCAGAGTGGTCATAATGAATTCGGAAAGATTCTTCGAAGACGACAACGACCATGTCAGATATCCGTTCAGAACAGTATCTTTATCAAATCTTACTATAGCACTATATGTGAAATTTACTCCAGTAGTAAAATATTAATTTTAAAGCCCCGTGTATGACACGAGTATTGTTATCTAATTAATATTAAATTAACCATTTACTTTTGTTATATGTTATGTTTTTGTATTGTTATCAGAATGTCGAATAAGAGTTAGGATCTCGTGAGCTTAAGACGTGCCAAAGTTACTAACATATAATTTTGTTTGGGCAATAATACATGTTTCCCTTTTGTAGAAACCTTTGGCTTGGATTCCAAGCACACTTTGGTATCCTTGGGCTACATATTACAAACATATAGTAAAAGACAAAGTGTCCTACTGCTAGCACAAGTGACAAGGAACTAATTCAAAGGATAAAATAGTCTCTTGGTTGTATTAGGAAATTTTGCGACTGTCGACTTCATGTGACAGGGGAGATATATCATTTTTGTAGCGACGGGTGATAGGGAACTAATTTTAAAGCTAAAAGTAGTCTCTTAATTGTATTAGGTAGTTTCAAGATTATTGTCTTCACGGGACATGGCAAATATATCCCTTTAGTGTACAATGGTACTTCTATTATTTTGTTCCCTTTTGGGGGTGTATCATAGCTAAGTTATTGTCAACTCATCTTACTATGTGTATTAATCATTTTCCTTTTAAGCTTGTCTTTTGTCTAATGTGGGCTCTAGAGAGTGCGTGTGTTGCACCCATAATTTAAACATTGGTCTAAGTAATTGTACAGTGTAATAAGCAAATATTTTAATTGACTAACTTTAACTGTTTATATAACAAAAACACTATAAGAAAAATGGTTTTTATCGACGGCCAAAATTCGTCGCTGCAGGGGAAAAATTGTCGCTATTTTATAATTAGCGACAGCCTAACGACGACCCACCAACCGTCACTAAAAGCCTCGTTGTCAATGAAGTAGTAACGACCTTTTACTGTAACATCCCGTTTATTATGATTAATATAACTTGCAAGATTAAAAGGTCAATCTGTGCATGTTTATTGAGAACTGAAAACATTAAGTAATAGAGGATAAAATTTTAAAGTTTGAAGTTCTTAAAAGAGCAAAATCTAGGAGTTTAAGTCCCTGGTAATCGATTACCATGAGTTAGTAATCGATTACCAGAGAGTCAGGGCCCTGGTAATCGATTACCAAGAGTTAAGTAATCGATTACCAGAGAGTTAGAATCTCAGTAATCGATTACAAGAGCTAAGTAATCGATTACCAGAGAGTTTGATTTCCAGTAATCGATTACAAGGGTTAAGTAATCGATTACCAGAAATCTGGGTCCTTGGTAATCGATTACCAGAAGTAGTAATCGATTACCAAGTGCCCAGAACAGGTTCGTAAGTGTATTTTTGCTGTGAGTAATCGATTACTGAGCGAAAAATATATATACCAGGAACTTTTTAAAATCAGAATTTTGGGAGAAAACCTAACCTAGAGAGAGAGAGGATTCTAGAGAGAGAAGGTGACGAAACAACGCGAAAACGAAGAATTAAAGCTAGGATTCACCTCTTCTTCACTTCTTTACTTGGATTCATAACTTAGGTGAGTAATCCTCACTTGTTTGAATAGGATAGAATTGGTCTCCAAGCATGCCCCCTACTTCTCCCTCTCCCTTTCTCTGATTTTATTGATTATTGATTGTTTGTTTGTGTTTGTGTTTGGTTTTTGAACACTTGGTGATGATTCTATTCGGATAGATTGAATCGATTGTCGATATCCCTTAGTTTCGAAACTTTCGAAACTATCGAAATGTCGAAACGTTTCCGTTTTTCCGATAAGGATTGTTCCGGATTGGAAATTATGAATCGATAACTGATTTTGTTATAGGAATTGATGAATATATGATATGGTTGTGAAACGAGCATCAAATCTCTTTGGTTTCGAAAGGTTCGAAACTATCGAAATTGTCGAAACTAACGGGATTGCTCTATTTATCAATTCTGAATATCTAATTGGTTATTCGAGAAAGTTTTAAAAGATTAAGGACTTCGGTCAATTATGGACTTCGGTCAATTATGGACTTCGGTCAAATTATGGGAGAGTGGGATTCGTCCCCTGGGGAGATATCCCCTGTAGTCTGAGCTCGGGTCTAACTCTATAACGTGATGTGAACATGGCCTTTGGGCAAAGCATATAGTGTATCATGATGCATATGCATATTTGTATGTGAAAAGAAATGATTAAGTTTAAATTGATATAATTGTCAAAGATAATTGTTCCCTGCATTCATGCATTGAGTTTTATTCACTGAGATTTTTATCTCACCACGCGATATGTGGTTTATTTTAGATGTTCAGGTTCCTCCCCCTCGGGATACTCAGCCTCGGGGGTGATTTGTTTGGATGCGGAAGCTTGGGATCTGGAATGTATATATAATCATGTACATGTGTATATATTCCTATGTTATGTTTAGAACTTGTAGTATTTTGAATTGGGTGTTGATTGTATCAAGGACTTTGTAATATAAACTTTTGGGTAGTTAAGCTTGATAAGTCAAAGAATTTAATTTCTAATGTTTGCTTAAATTATCCGGATATGTTGGAATTTGTGATAATTTATAGAACAGGTCGATATTTAAAATGAAGGATTCTAAATTCTGAGTTCAAAATTTGGTTTCCAACGGATCAAATTCTTTACTTGAAATTTAGGGTGTTACATTTACGGCCGACGCTAATGGTCGTCGCTAGTTCCATGGTCGTCGCTACGTAGCGACGACCATTAGCGATGGTGGTCGTCGCTAATAATTTTTTCGATAATTTATCCTTTCTTCCCAGATTTATAAATTGTGAGGATTGAATCTGCAACTTACATGATACCAAGAATAAAAAAATTAAAAAAAATTAGGGTAAAACATGTTTTTGGTCCCTGTAAAAATAGGTGAGTTTTGCTTTTAATCCCTATAAAATTTTTCTTTAGTAAAACATCCTTCCAATTTTTTTTTTGCAATTAGTCTCTCCCTTCAATTGGCGTGTGCCAGCTGCTGAGGTGGTATGTTTTCTTTCTCCTAGGTGTCCATTATCGTATTTCTGGTGGTCTTAAACCACCATAAACATTGCTCGTGACCGGCAGAAACACTCTTCCCCCCTCCCCCTTCTCCCTTCCCGCAAAAACTACCCAGCCACCAGGGGTGGCAAAGTGGGCCAGCCCGCCCCGCCGTTGGCCCGCCAGAAAAAACGGGTCAGGATGTACAACCCACCCCGTTTTAAGGCGGGTTGGCGGGCCGGCCCGCCTGGCCCACCCAAAATAATTATAAAAAATAAATAAATTTAAAATAAATATAAAACATAATAAATTTAAATTTTAATAAAATTTTAAAATATTATTTATATTTTTTTGTCTTTACATAACATTTTTCCTTAATATTTATAAAATTATTATAATTAAACACTAAATATAAATAAAAAAGAGTTAAAAATTTAAGAAATTTGGCGGGCTAACCCTACGGGCTGGCCCGCCCCGGCCCACCTATTGGCGGGTTGGGCGGGGGTGGGATGAGTGGGTTGGCGGGCCGGAGGGACCTAACCCACCCCGCCATTTTTTGCGGGTTAGGCGAGCTGGTCCGCCGGGCCCAACCCACTTTGCCATCCCTACCAGCCACCCACCATTTTTCCCCATCTTGTAACCCACCCACAAACAGAGATAGTTTTAACCTGAATTTGGGATGTTGTATTAAAAGCTGGAATGTTGTGCATATCAGAATTAGGGAAAGTGTGGTTATCTTAAGGTGTGATAACTTTGGACGTCTTGAAACAAAACTCAGACAACTTTGGAAAAGTCTTGTTAACTATAAGAATCCAAAACTGTTAATGAATTGAGTGAGGATATTAAGTGCTCGTCGTGTTGCAGAATGTGAGAAATTGGAATGTTTCACATAAGTCTACATCCTACAATTGCACCAATTTCGATTTCAAATGTTGCAATTTTAGAAATTATCAGAGCTCACCTATAACAAAGCATTTTATTTGCAACATAAACATAGCTAAGATTCAGTTTAAAAATCTTGAGGCTATATTCGTTAAGGAGAAGTTATTCACAAGATAGAAAATCTTGATTTCAAGGAATGGTGGGTGGCACTGGTACAAGATTTCAGGACCCTTGTATTCACTACTCAATTGGCCCTGTTTTTTTCTATTCAATATCCCAATTCAATCGCTGCCGCCAAACCTAATCTGAGACCCGCTACTTGAGACCTTGTGGGCTCCAACGAGTAGCCCTTATATTCAAATATCTGTTTGTTGGTGGGTTACAAGGGTGGGGAAAATGGTGGGTGGGTAGTTTTTGTGGGAAGGGAGGATGGGGAGGGGGGAGGAGGAGAAGAGTGTTTCTAGCGGTCACCGGCAATGTTTCTGACGGTTTAAGACTGTCAGAAATACAATAATGGACACCTAGGAGAGAGAAAATGTGTCATCTCAGTAGCTGGCATACGCCAATTGAAGTGAGAGACTAATTGCAAAAAATAAATAAATTGGGAAGATGCTTTACTAAAGAAAAATTTCATAGGGACTAAAAGTAAAACTTGCCTATTTTACAGGGACCAAAAACATATTTTACCATTAGCGTCGGTTTAGGTCGACGCTATTTAATAAAGTTAGCGCCGGTTAGGTCAACGCTACTTAAAAAAATGTATAAAAACTCAACTTAGTGACGACTTAGCCGTCGCTAAATACCCACGTCTAAAAATGCGCATTCTTGTAGTGAAATATCTTTTTAAGTTTAATTAGATGAATTATGCTAAACTCTTTTAAGACAAATAGACCGTAAATTCGTTCTCGAACTAGTCATCTTTTTTCTATGTAGTCTCCAAACTAAATTAATTGTATAAGTAATTCTCGAACTTTTAAATATTTATCACATTAGTCTTCCAATTTTCGCATTATCCCGTCACATTGATTCTTGTTGGAGAATTAATGTGATGAATGTTTGAAAGTTTGAGGACCATTTTTTTTTGTTTATTTTAGGACTAAGCAGGAGAGATAATGAAGTGATGGTAT
Source organism: Sesbania bispinosa (assembly GCA_026901365.1). Taxonomy (NCBI): domain Eukaryota; kingdom Viridiplantae; phylum Streptophyta; class Magnoliopsida; order Fabales; family Fabaceae; genus Sesbania; species Sesbania bispinosa. The sequence goes on along the minus strand of QLOH01001128.1, from coordinate 41,173 downwards.
ATTGCTTGTAAGACTCTTTTCAATGGGAAAAAAAATCGAATTCTTTGTAACTGAGAAAACCAAATAAAAAAGTACAATAACACAGGGAAATCGTGTCAACTGCTGGGCGACAAGAGCATGCACGTTAGTGAGCCATCTCGTTTCGGCTTTTGGCTATTTGTTCATCACTCTTTCTCTTCCTTCCTCTCAAAGATTTCATTTTTCAGTCTCATATGTCCTAAACGACATTGAGCCTTCCTCTCAGGTATTGCCATTACATGTCCCTGTTTTCATTTTGGCGTCTGTACTTGATTTTCTGTTCATTTTGATCATTTTTTTCTACATTTGATTGACTCTTCTCTGTATTCTCTCAGAAGTGGTATCACAGCCCTACCCATTTCAATTTTTTGCTGCATCTTAGTCAAAGTTCACAGCTTTTCTTATTTGAGTCCAATGCCGAGTCAATTTTCTCAATTTTTATGATAATGAATTGTTCCCACTGTTCCATTGTTTTTTTTCTGTCTGTAGAGCTGGTAGAGAAGTGATCATCTGACACACTATTTTGGGGTTTTGGTTTGGTGGTAGAAAAGTAATAACTTGGAATTTTTTTAAGCAGGCACTATGAATTTGTATCCAAATGTCAAATCAGAGTTATGAGGATACTCTGCGCAAACAGGGAAAGGTTATTGTGAGCCTTCAGAATGAAATTGATAAGAAGGACCAAATGTTAATGGAGATGAAGCAGAAAAATAGTGATACACTTGGATACGCGCAAACAGGGGAAGGGGAGGGGGAGAAGAGTGTTTCTAGCGGTCACCGGCAATGTTTCTGACGGTTTAAGACTGTCAGAAATACAATAATGGACACCTAGGAGAGAGAAAATGTGTCATCTCAGTAGCTGGCATACGCCAATTGAAGTGAGAGACTAATTGCAAAAAATAAATAAATTGGGAGGATGCTTTACTAAAGAAAAATTTTATAGGGACTAAAAGTAAAATTCGTCTATTTTACAGGACCAAAAACATATTTTACCATTAGCGTCGGTTTAGGTCGACGCTATTTAATAAAGTTAGCGCCGGTTAGGTCAACGCTACTTAAAAAAATGTATAAAAACTCAACTTAGCGACGACTTAGCCGTCGCTAAATACCCACGTCTAAAAATGCGCATTCTTGTAGTGAAATATCTTTTTAAGTTTAATTAGATGAATTATGCTAAACTCTTTTAAGACGAATAGACCGTAAATTCGTTCTCGAACTAGTCATCTTTTTTCTATTTAGTCTCCAAACTAAATTAATTGTATAAGTAATTCTCGAACTTTTAAATATTTATCACATTAGTCTTCCAATTTTCGCATTATCCCGTCACATTGATTCTTGTTGGAGAATTAATGTGATGAATGTTTGAAAGTTTGAGGACCAATTTTTTTTTTGTTTATTTTAGGACTAAGCAGGAGAGATAATGAAGTGATGGTATATTGCTTGTAAGACTCTTTTCAATGGGAAAAAAAATCGAATTCTTTGTAACTGAGAAAACCAAATAAAAAAGTACAATAACACAGGGAAATCGTATCAACTGCTGAGCGACAAGAGCATGCACGTTAGTGAGCCATCTCGTTTCGGCTTTTGGCTATTTGTTCATCACTCTTTCTCTTCCTTCCTCTCAAAGATTTCATTTTTCAGTCTCATATGTCCTAAACGACATTGAGCCTTCCTCTCAGGTATTGCCATTGCATGTCCCTGTTTTCATTTTGGCGTCTGTACTTGATTTTCTGTTCATTTTGATCATTTTTTTTCTACATTTGATTGACTCTTCTCTGTATTCTCTCAGAAGTGGTATCACAGCCCTACCCATTTCAATTTTTTGCTGCATCTTAGTCAAAGTTCACAGCTTTTCTTGTTTGAGTCCAATACCGAGTCAATTTTCTCAATTTTTATGATAATGAATTGTTCCCACTATTCCATTTTTTTTGTCTGTAGAGCTGGTAGAGAAGTGATCATCTGACACACTATTTTGGGGTTTTGGTTTGGCGATAGAAAAGTAATAACTTGGAATTTTTTAAGCAGGCACTTTGAATTTGTATCCAAATGTCGAATCAGAGTTATGAGGATACTCTGCGCAAACAGGGAAAGGTTATTGTGAGCCTTCAGAATGAAATTGATAAGAAGGACCAAATGTTAATGGAGATGGAGCAGAAAAATAGTGATACACTTGGATACGCGCAAACAGGGGAGGGGGAGGGGAGAAGAGTGTTTCTAGCGGTCACCGACAATGTTTCTGACGGTTTAAGACTGTCAGAAATACAATAATGGGCACCTAGGAGAGAGAAAATGTGTCATCTTAGTAGCTGGCATACGCCAATTGAAGTGAGAGACTAATTGCAAAAAATAAATAAATTGGGAGGATGCTTTACTAAAGAAAAATTTTATAGGGACTAAAATCAAAACTCACCTATTTTACAGGAACCAAAAACATATTTTACCATTAGCGTCGGTTTAGGTCGACGCTATTTAATAAAGTTAGCGCCAGTTAGGTCAACGCTACTTAAAAAAATGTATAAAAACTCAACTTAGCGACGACTTAGCCGTCGCTAAATACCCACGTCTAAAAATACGCATTCTTGTAGTGAAATATCTTTTTAAGTTTGATTAGATGAATTATGCTAAACTCTTTTAAGACAAATAGACCGTAAATTCGTTCTCGAACTAGTCATCTTTTTTTCTATTTAGTCTCCAAACTAAATTAATTGTATAAGTAATTCTCGAACTTTTAAATATTTATCACATTAGTCTTCCAATTTTCGCATTATTCCGTCACATTGATTCTTGTTGGAGAATTAATGTGATGAATGTTTGAAAATTTGAGGACCAATTTTTTTTTTTTTGTTTATTTTAGGACTAAGCAGGAGAGATAATGAAATGATGGTATATTGTTTGTAAGGACTCTTTTCAATGGGAAAAAAAATCGAATTCTTTGTAACTGAGAAAACCAAATAAAAAAGTACAATAACACAGGGAAATCGTGTCAACTGCTGGGCGACAAGAGCATGCACGTTAGTGAGCCATCTCGTTTCGGCTTTTGGCTATTTGTTCATCACTCTTTCTCTTCCTTCCTCTCAAAGATTTCATTTTTCAGTCTCATATGTCCTAAACGACATTGAGCCTTCCTCTCAGGTATTGCCATTGCATGTCCCTGATTTCATTTTGGCGTCTGTACTTGATTTTCTGTTCATTTTGATCATTTTTTTTTCTACATTTGATTGACTCTTCTCTGTATTCTCTCAGAAGTGGTATCACAGCCCTACCCATTTCAATTTTTTGCTGCATCTTAGTCAAAGTTCACAGCTTTTCTTGTTTGAGTCCAATGCCGAGTCAATTTTCTCAATTTTTATGATAATGAATTGTTCCCACTGTTCCATTGTTTTTTTTTCTGTCTGTAGAGCTGGTAGAGAAGTGATCATCTGACACACTATTTTGGGGTTTTGGTTTGGCGATAGAAAAGTAATAACTTGGAATTTTTTTAAGCAGGCACTTTGAATTTGTATCCAAATGTCGAATCAGAGTTATGAGGATACTCTGCGCAAACAGGGAAAGGTTATTGTGAGCCTTCAGAATGAAATTGATAAGAAGGACCAAATGTTAATGGAGATGGAGCAGAAAAATAGTGATACACTTGCTTGTGTGCGCAGACTCATTATAGGACTTGTAGAGAATATTAATTCCAAAGATAGAAGTCTGCTTGAGATGGAATGCAAGTACAATGAATCTTTGAACATGGTTCAGAAGTTGATGAGTGAGAAAGATGAGGTGCATGGGGGATGTAATAAAGGTATTTTACATTCTAAAGAGAACCATTAAACATTGAAATATGCTGTTAGAAGGGGAAGGTGTTATCTGTCTGTGTTGGATCCTTTCTTTTGGAAAATTTTTTAAAATTTAAAATTTTCTTTAATCTGTTAGCACTTTTAATATTTGCAAATTCTATATGGAGTTCTTACTTATTTTGATTTGAAACTTCTTTTTGCCATGCTGTTACTTGTTTTTGTAAAAGCTACTTAAGCCAAAAGACTCAGAATTATCCCCGCTTAGGATTTAAGACCTAATTTTCCATCTCTAAACTTCTTCTATGTGACTGCTATTTCTCCTGCACTGTCCATATAGAGGCTTACATCTGCACTGTGTTGCTTTAAGAATTCCATTGGAATTTATTATTTATCTATATATGTTTCCTATGTTTTCTTCTGTTCAACTTATGTTTTATATTATCTAGAATTAGAGCAGATGAAGGCCGTGAACTTTAAAATGAATCATGAAATGGAATGTTTGAAGAAAGAGCTTGGCCAGCTTAACAAGAAATTGGAGGAGAGCAAAGCCCTTAATGATCAGCAGCAGAAGAACTTTATTGAAGAGATTCAAAAGGTAAGTAACAATTAGACCCTGCAGATGTCTGAATAAATCATAGGAAGTATGTGTAGTTTTCAAGTACCAGTTTAATTGTATTTACTTGGTTGAAATTTGGATTTTAGCCATTTTCTTATTAAATTTAGCCTTTAGAAAGAAATGGTTATTTCAGTCACTTTTAAGACGCTGAGTACCAATTTTGAGCAAAACAAACTGAGATGGCTCCCAACATCTGCTACATCCATATATTCAAATCAAAATACTTTTTTATTCAAGATGAAAAAGAACATGAAATAATTTCTGATAATGTGGCAGTGATTCTATAGAAAGGCTAGTTATAGAGTCTTTATAATCTCATGAAGTCTAAACTTCCATTTTGATGTGACACATAAATGGCAATAGTGTGTAGTAAAGAAAGGGTAGTTACAGACATGTTACATGTTAAAATTCATAGTAAAGAAATTGTGCCAGTTTATTGATGCCCTGCTAAATTTCTGGCAAGCATAGCAGAAGCTTCAATTAAAAAAGAAAAGAAAAAAAACTGTAGTTTTTATTGTAGTTTTAAAATTGTGTCAATTCAAAAGCAACAAAACAAAACTCACAAATCTGGAACTGAAACTCTAGTTTCTCTTTTTTGGAAATATCACTACTTCAAGTCTCAAAGTAATTGTCAGCACATCTCAATTTCTGCCCTTTTTGTTGAATTGACCTGTGTGCTTTCTGTTAAGGGTAGTTAAGTTGGAATTATCACGAGCTATTCATGATTGCAATTCTTACATGATAAATGCCATTGATAGTTTTTAATGCATTAAATTTGTTAAGAGCGTGACTCGATTAAGACATACAATCACTAATAATATGAAAATTTTCTTTTCTTTTTCATTTAGTTTATTAATCATATTCATTGTGATGCTCAATTGTTGTCTGCCTGAATACTTAACTTCTATTTAATTTACTATCCTGGATGAATGATTGCTTTTCTGATTTTTCCCAATTTTTATTATCACAGTTGAAAAGTGAGATTCAGGATCAGAGTCATGTAGAAAATGGTGGGGATTTGAACACTCAAATTACTTCTTTTAAAGATCAATTAAAGGACAAAATGGAATACTTGGATCTTGTGGAAAGCCTTTACAGTTCCCTGATAGTTAAAGAGCACCAGTATAAACAGGAAATACTTGATGCTCGTAAAGAATCCATAAATGTGAGATTTTACCCCTTCATATTCTGCCACATTATTATGACATTCTGTGATTGATCTGCTACAGTGAGTAGTCTGAGTACTCTTTTACTAAAATCTATTTTCATAATATGATAACATATGTAAAGTGTAAAATAGCATGACTTGGTTTTTCCTTGTAGAGTTTACAAGATATGTTCAGAGGTCGGTCTCAACTTGGAATCAAAAGAATGGGAGAATTAGATCCAAAACCTTTTCAGAATTTGTGCTTGCAAAAGTACTCAAGTGAACAATGGCAGGAGATGTCTGCTCAGTTATGTTCATCATGGGAAGAGAATCTGAAGAATCCAGCTTGGCATCCTTTCAAAACAATTGAGGTCAATGGCATTTTACAGGTACATGATTATGAATTTTCACTATGTATTGTATGGCTATCATATTTATTACCTTGTGAAAAGTATTTTCGGTATAACGGTTGCTTGTTTCAAATGCTACATAAAACAAGGTGGAATCATTGTTTTGTGATTTCCAATACTTTCAGGAAATATTGGATGAAAATGATGAAAAATTGAAAGAATTGAGGAATGAGTGTGGTGAAGAGGTATACAAGGCTGTAGCAAATGCTTTAATGGAAATAGAAGAATATAATTCAAGTGCAAGATATACAATCCCAGAAATTTGGAACTGGAAAGAGGGAAGGAAAGCCACTTTGAAAGAAATTATCCAATATATTATCAGGCAATTGAAGACTCACAAGCGCAAAAGAAAGTAGAACATATTTCTCTCTGGTCTTGTAAGTACTTTTAAATTTCATTCACCAATATATATTATCAGGTTTTCTGATTTGAAAAGTGCTAGCAACACACTCTTTGGCACATTCTTTCCAACACACTCCATGTGATTGGTTAAAAGTCACATGGGTCCCACCACATTTGGAGTGAACCCACATAATTTGGAACTGTGTTGAAAGAGTGTGCTAGAGAGTGTGTTGGTAACACTCCTCTTTTTGGTTTTGTTTACCAACACTTATCTTAATATGTTCAAAGGCATGTAATTGATAAAACAAAAAGGGAAAATAGTAATGAACCAATGCAGAACAGAAGCAGCTATATGTTGCAGTATAACATATATTGACTAATGTTTGTGTTATTGTCCAACAGGTAACAAGAGAAACTAATTATATGGGAAAGGAAAGATTGTATTGAATGCATAGAAGATCATTTTTGGTGATGAAAATTCTGCACCTATCCGTCTATATAGTTTGCTGCTTAGAGATCAACCTTGCTGCTATATGTAACTATAGCAATTAGCACATTTAGGTTTCATTAGAACTCAGAAATGCTCTTGGAGAAAGTAGTTCTTCATCTCAGTGGTACACAGTTGATAACTACTTTTTCATGTATAATGTTTTTCCTGTGGTCTCCCTGTTGTTAAATATTGAAATAAATTGTAATATTGAGGGTTACTGGAGAAGTAATCGAAATGCTTCTTTTTTGTTTTGAATTTTTGGAAGTTAAAGTCCAATTCTGGCTGAGTAAACTAGCACTTAGGTCCCTGACTTTTGAGCCGTCGTGCATTTAGGTCCCTGACTTTACAAAATTGATCCCGTAGTCCCTGGCTTTTTAGTCCGTCATGCAGTTAGGTCCCTGACGTTAATTCTCTGTTAATTCCTGCTGACCTGTGTTGTTACAGTGCTGACTGGGTTTCCATGCTGGCTTGAACACAGTTGTTTTTTATGTTTTGATACGTTTTAGGGCCAATATTCCCTAAAGGTCTCATCTCCTCCTTCTTCCTTGTATGCCTTTCTTTTTCATTTCTCTTTTCCTCCACCATTGTTAAGCTTCCTTCCTCGTGCGTTGCGGTTTCTCCTTCCTTCTTCTTCCTTCTACCTTCTCCTCCATTTTCTGTTTTTTTTGTAACTGGACAGCCTCTTTTGTTATGCTTCTTTTCACCACAAATTGAGCAGGTAAAATCAAGTAACTTTCTCTTAAGTTTAGAACCCGAGGATTTCTCATTCTCTCCATCCATTCTTCTCTGCTTCTTGGGTCTGCCTGGAGCCCTCTTCATTGGTGGTGGCATTGGTGGTAGCTGATATGTTTTTTCCCAAAATTGTTCTCCTTGCAAAGGGTTGACATGGTGAGCATAGGTTGCATTAATGGATGCCATTGTCAACCACCCATGGCAGTAATCCTTCGCTGCATAGCTTAAGGAACCGCAGCGCACGAGGAAGGAAGCTTAACAATGGTGGAGGAAAAGAGAAATGAAGAAGAAAGGCGTACAAGGAAGAAGGAGGAGATGACACCGTTAGGGATTATTGGCCCTAAAACGTATCAAAACATAAAAAACGACTGCGTTTAAACCAGCATGGCAACCCAGTCAGCACTTTAACAACACAGGTCAGCAGGAATTAACAGAGAATTAACGTCAGGGACCTAACTGCATGACGGACTAAAAAGTCAGGAACTACGGGATCAATTTTGTAAAATCAGGGACCTAAGTGCACGACAGCTCAAAAGTCAGGGACCTAAGTGCTGGTTTACTCAATTCTAGCTATACCAAAGTTAAAACTGAGTAAGCAATTTGAGCAGAACATTCTGTATCAAGGGTTCTTGAGGAGAGTGAAGAGGAAAGTAATTTCTTTTCTAATTAATATTTTCTATTCTGATAATTTTTTAAAATTAAAAAAATAAAATAATAAATTAGCATTAATTTAATATTTTATCTTTTGTTTATTTTTATAAATATTACATAACTGTCTTAAATTAAAAAAAAGTTTGTCTTCTTCTCCCTTTTTTCTTCAAAATTCTCAATACAAAGTACACACACCATAATCGACTAATTAATGGTCCGAATGGGTATGAACTTTCTATTTTTAAAACATTTAAATAAAGTTTTTTATAATTCAAAACTAATTTTTTTATGATTTTTAATGTATTTATTTTCAAAATAGATATTTTGATTTTCAAAAGAAGTTTTCAGTTTTAGTTTTTAAATATAAAAACTTAATTTTCACTTTTGAAATTTTGTGTCTATTTTGCTCTTTATAAATGCTCATAATTTTTTATATGATTTTACTTATTTAATATTAAAAAAAGAGTTACACAAATTTTTTAATATCACATGGATATGTGAATTGTAACATGAGAGTATCCTAATATATGATAATTAGGGTATCATTGCGGTTAGTAGAATTAAAAAATAACAACAAAAAATGGAATAATTGTAAAAAAGAAATATTAAACGGGTTAAGTGGATAGTGAAGAATTTTAATTTTAATTGGTTATAAAATTTCAATCACATCAATGATTTCTTAAAATATAAAAATAAAATTAAAGGTTGAAAAATGACAACTTAAGATTGTTGTCAGTGTAGTAATGGTGTTGAAGGAAGCATAGTGTAGAAAAAGGTGATATGTTAAATTACTATACTACCATAACAAAAATATTTAAATAAATTAATAGCGAATTGCTAATTAGGGGTGACAAGCCTAGACCCTATCGGTACCCGTAAAAATTATCAGTAATGGGCAGTGTAAAAATCCGCAAATCGAGTATGGGCAATAGCCTGCAATTTTTAACGAGTACGGGCACTATGATGCCCAGCCCGCCCCATACCCGCAATCATATATTTATTAAATTATTTCATAAATAATACCATATATAACTATATATATACAGTAATTTTATTAAAATATCTAATATATTTATACATATATTTAAAATTGATATATATATACACAATATTACAAAGGGAAAAATATGTTTTTCGTCCCTATAGTTTCGGTCAACTTTAGTCTTAGTCCCTGTACTTTAAATCTTATGTTTTTTGTCCATAAACTTTCTAAACCCCTAAATCATGGTCCCTACCCGTCAGTGAGATATGTTAAATTGTTGAGTTGGTTAACAAAAGTTACATGTCAACCTCAATATTGAGTCCCAAATAACTGACTGATCATGTAATTAACTTTTTATTAATTTTTAATTATTAAAATAATCCTAATTGCTAAATTAGAATTTTCACCCGAGCAATTTTACCCGATAAAAAACTAATTTCATAATTATGATTATTTTAATAATTAAAAAATTAATAAAAAAATATTATTTAGATGAGTCAGCTATTTGGGGCCTACTATTGAGGCTAACATGTAACTTTTGTTACCCAGCTCATTAGGTTAACAGACCTCACTAACGGACATGGACCATGATTTGGGGGTTTAGAAAGTTTAGGGACAAAAAACAAAGGATTTAAAGTATAGGGACGAAGACCAAAGTTGACCAAAACTATAGGGATGAAAAACATATTTTTCCCTATTACAAATTAAAAATATATTTTTAAAACTATTTACTTGTGTTTTTTACTTTATAATATATGACTAATTAGTGTTAATAATAATTTTTTGCATATCATGGACAATGCTGACACATGATATCCAAGTTTATAAAATAGTGTGATGTGAAATATATTGTAATATTTAATAAAAAATTTGAACTTTAATCATGTGTTGTGTTTTAGAATATTAACGTATTGTGTTTCGATTTAATTAAATTGTTATATCATTGATATTTAATAAATATGTATAGATGATTTTGGAGTAATTTTTCAATTGAGTTATAATTTTCTTTAATTAATATTTTTTAATGAGTTATTAATTTTTCATTTAACTAAATTGCGGGTAACGGGCGCGAGTATGGGTATATAGGTGTGATGAAATTCTGGCAAGTGTACCAAAAATCCAGTAGTATAATAGTAAGTAAGATATCGTATCCACAGGGAACGGTCAATTCGCGTGTACTCGTGATCTATTTATCAAGGGGAAATAACGGATTTATGAGAATAATGATGCAGAAAATATAAATTGCAGAATAATAAACAAAAGCAATGAAAAGGAGGAGTTGAAAGCACTTTACTTCGATTAGGATTGAACTTCGTATCATCTCACCCTTCGTGTATGTAAAAACTAATTATTATTTATGACTATATTCTTGTAATGACTTAGCCAAACTGAATTGATAAAACCCCGAGTTACCAGCAGCTTACCACTCAAAGATGATCCATGCGGGCTCTCCCAAGCGACAAATTACCCTCGGCTCATTAAGCTCGTAATTAATTAATTATTGTTCTGTTCGTTTGAATCGTCCATTAATTGTACTTCCCTATAAACGCTCTTTAATCAGGAGCTGTCACTACCCCCTCAATCACAAGACCCCGTTTATCCCTCGCATACAACTAACTTTCAATTATGTTACTATCGATAACCATACCTTCCTATAGACACTCTTCAATCAAGGGCTGTCACTACCCCGTCAATCCCGAGACCCCGAATATATTTCAATATGACTACCGAGTACCCTTACACACTCAGAGTTTGAGTTCCCTATTTCTAGGCTCCCTCATCCTCAGTCCTAGCCAGAGTTCCACTTTTTGTATCCAGAGCACTAGCCTATAACTCCGGCGCACGGGCGGAAGTTAGGAATTAAGCACAGAATAAGGATACTGAAATTACAAAATAGGGAATCATAAATAATAAAATAGAGTTTACATACACTTGGGGATAGAATCAACTACATTCAATCCTACTGCAGAGTTAACTACTCATGGTAGCCATACAAGCCATCGAAGAATCTGTCTCCTTCTTCAATCCTCGTGCATCGCTTCGCCTCTCCTAATCTAAAAGTAAATATGGTGCATGAAATTGTACTAATCTTATACTACTCCCTGCACACTTTGATCTGGTGCAAGAGTGTCCTATTTATAGACTAAGGAAAGACAAAGGAAATTGGAAAGAAATCTATCTAAAAACGGCAACAAGGCAAGAGTTACGAGTTTTGCGCTTCACCCTGCGCTACAGCGCAGGTTGCAGCGCAAATGTCAGATTGTTGCGCTTCACCCTGCGCTACAACGCAGGATGAAGCGAGCAGCACGAGTTGCACAGCTTCAATCTTTCTCTTTTTAACTTGATTTCTTCCAGAGACTGATTTTTGTTGATTGTCTTTCCTTGTTTCCCTTTTTCTTGATGAAATCTTGCATTTATTGAGCATCTTGAATTTAATTGGGAAGGTTGTGTGCAGAATCCTTGTTTAATTGGCAGTATATCTTCATTATTTGGTCTCAAATAAACTTCAAATCTTCATTAATTGTCCTCAATTAAACTTCAAATCTTGCAAACATCTCCCTCATTTAATGTTATCTTCTCTCCATATCAAATCTTTGCTAAAATCTGCAAAAATCAACCAAATTTATATTAAAATAGCATCAAATTCAAATTCAAGAGTAGTAAATACAATTTATCTAATATTTAATAAAAAGGGATTAATTTTGGGCAAAAATACCATTTTATCCTTGATAAGTGCATTAAAAAGTACTCTAATTTATCATATATTTTTCACTTATCAAATACCCCCCAACTTAACTTCTTGCTTGTCCTCAAGCAAGAGAACTCTTTGCATTCAAAAAAATTAATTCAATCCCCTGTATAACTCAAAAAAAATAAAAAAACAAACTCAAGGAAAACCTTCCAGCATCTTCTTCTTAAGCAGCAGTCACTTTCCAAATGTCATAAAAAAATCAGGATTAAGAGATTTTACCAATCCTCAATCAGAACAGAACACAAACATCAGTCAAACTTCTCAAAAATAGAAATTAAAGCAATAAGTGATAAATCAAGGAAATCTCTCATTCTCACGGGTAAGTGTTTCCCTCAATCTTTTTCACCACTGTTGAGCAACTAGAATTGATAGTCGTTTCCAACTTCTGAACCTGCAAATAGTCAATATGGATCAAAAGGTCTTTTCTTTGGTTGTAATGAGGCTGGGCTATCAAGAAATCATGGTTTTTCTAGATATGCAAAGAACACTTTGAATAGAGAGCATCTTGTGATTGTGCTTGGGACTTCTCTCAATCCACCATGTCATTCTTGAATTGTCACCCTTTTTCAGTTGGCCTCTTTGTTTGAAGAAGTACTCCCCCAACTTATTCATGAGGGAGTACTCTTCTTTTTTATTTCTTGTGCCTGCTCTTTGAATTTCTTTGACCTTTCAGTTCACCAACCTTTTGTCCCATTATGTTGTGTTGCACCTTTCTCTCTATCCCAAGTGTGAAGGGACAGGATATCATCATTGAGTAAGGCTAGGGTGTATCAAAAGAAACATTAAAGGCTCAAATGGGCAATCAAAAATTGGAAAAATTTAATCAAGGTTGGCTATTTGGCACTGAGCAAAATATTATAATCACAAAATATGCCTTTGTCACTTCCATATTTTCCATTAGCAAGACAAAATTCAGAAACTCAAGCAATAACAATTGACAAGCAACGGTGAAAAGCTCTCAATTTCAGTGTTTAGGCTCTCAGCTCACCGGTTATTGGCTAAAATTCCTTGATAAAGCACTTATTGGTTTTAATTAACTATCCTGATAGGTTCTCCTAAGAAGTATCCTAATCCTAATTGATTATGGAGTTAATCATAGAACCCTGTCATCTTTCCTAATCTGGTTAGTTAAACTACCTAATTACAGAGAATTTGAAAAAGTTGCCTTAAATCCTAATTTCCTAAGGTCCTAAAATATTTAAAAATCCTAAAAACTTTAAATTTAACAGAAAAACATAAGATAACTGAACATGCACTGTATAATATAAATGATGTATCAGTGGGGCAAAAATATCAGAAAGGAAAATAAGAAAAATAAGGAAATAGATAAGAAAATAAGAATAAAAATAAGAAAAGAAAAAGAAGGAAAAGCACCAAATAGAAAACAAATCAATCGTCCTGGTCATCCATGTGAGCATCTCCATCCTCAGCTCCGGCTCCAGCTGCTCCATCCCCCTGGAAAAATAAGTCTGTCCCCAGGCCAGTGTAGGTATGCCTAAAACTGCTCAGGGGTCATGCCTGGGTAGGGGTCCACACGAGCCTGGTAGTGCATATCCTGGAAATGAACAGCTACTCGGTGAATAGTGGATAACTGAGCCATCATGTGAGTGTTTTGGGCCAATAGTTGTTGGGCCCAGACAGGAGCATCCATGTCTGCCGGTGGTGGTGGTGGTGGTGCCTGCTGCTGCTGCTCATCCTCAACCTGTAACTTCGCAGCTGGGATACAATTGGCTTCTATATATGCTCTAGTCATGGGGAGTGAGATGTGAACCCTGGGGTTTACATCCACACCTCTAGACCTACAGAGTGTTGTGATAAGGGAAGGGAAGCCAAGACTGATCTTGGAGTTGGCGCTCTTGCGCCCTACCAAAGATGCAAAGTTTGATATCTTCTGGGTGATGACCCGTGAGACATCAATGTCAGCGTCGGTGAGGATGGTGTAGATGAGGTGGTCCATGGGCATAACTACATCAGAAACGTGCCCTGTAGGATGGATGTTGGCCAGTATCAGCACTGTCCACATCTGAGCGATGCTCCTCATATCTCTCCTATAAATTCTAGCAGCTTCATTATATGCATTCCTCTCGAAGGAACGCCCTGGTAGACACAGCAACTGGGCAGTCTGTAAGACCAGGGGATCATTGCCATGAAGTCCCACAGCCTGCATCCTCTCGTGGTATTGGAATTCCATGAGGTCCTTGTCCTCCTGAATAGGGTAGCCTAAAAATGTGTTGATTGCATCACAATCAAACCTGATAACCTGTCCTCGCACGTAGGACTCCCTCCTGTAATTAACGTCGTGATCTCCAATGGCGTTAGCATAGAATTCCCTGACTATATCTGGGTCAAAATAGGTGTCAGGGCGACTGAGGCGCTCCTATCGCCTCCTACGAATCTCAGCAGTGAACTCCTCATACTCATCCTCTTCGAGGACGACTGGGCATTCTTTAATAAAGTTGCACCTCTCAATATCAGTGTAAGCTTCAGAGGACTTGAGGTCCTTGAAGCGGTGAGGGTCAAACTCAGGTTCCTTTTGGGGTGCTTTCCTCTTGGCATCCCTTGTGCCTCTCCTAGATGAACTGGGTGCCCTAACAGTCTTGGTGCATGCCATCTGTGAAAAACAAATGCAAAACAAAATTATTTATGCAACATAATAATATTGAATGATTCATAATTAATGAAATAAATGACCAATTAATTTCAATAATCAGAATAATCAACTAACCAAAGAATTGTGCATAAAAATTTCAATTTTAAGAGTTACCAATAATTGCCAATTAATTAATTAAGAACATGCTAAAGTGATCAATTAAAGCAAGCCCTAAACAATTCTAAACAGGAAAACTGATAATCAAAATCATGCTAAAAAATCATGTCATCAGTAACATGCAATAAGGCACAATTATTTATGTATGGGTATGCAAAAACATTATAGCAATTAATTAAGCATGTATGCGCCAACAAAATAATTTGCAGAAATTATTGAGCACTCAAAAACTACCACCTAAGCAAACAAGAAATACTCACAATCAATCCTAGCAACATGCAATATAAACTAAAGCATTATGGACAATTATTTTTTTCCTAAAGGTTCCTATAATCCTAAGTTTTCTATCCTAAGGGTTTTGCTCAAATAAAACAGAAAATGAAAATTTCAATCAGTAAAAAGTAAAGAAAACTATAAAAACATACCTGGTGTAAGCTCAGAAATATGAAAAGGAAGGCTATAAGAGTGAAAATGGAAAGCAAAGGGTTAGGGATTCAGAGAAAACGCAAGAGAAAGAACGAGGGGAAGTTCAAATGAACTTCCCTCGTTCAAACGACTCTTTTTAAAGAGCCTGCGCACTGCGCTACAGCGCAGGTTGGAGCGCGTGTTCCTGGAAGGTGAAGCGCGCCGCTTGCGCTTCACCCTGCGCTACAGCGCAGGGTGAAGTGCAGAAGTCAGAAACCACTTTTAATTCTTTTAATTCTGCGCTTTACTTGCGCTACAGCACAGGTGAAGCGCAGATACTGCACTATATTTTTCTGCTTTTGCTACTCCTAACTGTTTTCATGCATTCCTTTTAAATTAAATTCTTCACTTAACAATTTCCTAATTACACAGGTAATATCTAAAACGAAAAATTAAAAAAATTAAAATTAAATGAAAATTAAGACTTACAATGGCTGGGTTGCCCCCAGGAAGCGCTTGTTTAACGTCTTTTAGCTCGACGCCTGATTACTCAAATCTTTTATGGTGGCCTCAGGTGGAGGATGATGTTTGGCTCTATTCCAGTTCTTCCTTTAAGCTCCCATCCTCCATGCCAGTTTCTGATTCTTCCATCACTGTCACTATCTTCCTCAGTATCAGATGTTGATCCTTTTCTTTTCTTAAATTTGAACTCCCATATAGATTATGGCTGTTTTACTCTCATTCTAGGCTTCCTCAGAAATTCGGAGCCTGGCAGCTTTGTTTGAGATTTGAAAATACCATCAGTTTGTTGTAATTTGGGGATGCCTCTATCAATATGAAACACAATACTTTCATCTTTTGAGCTTAGTTCATATTTTCCCCGATCAACATCAACAATCATCTTAGTAGCTTTCATGAAGGGTCTTCCTAAAATTAAGGGGACATTTGTATCCTCCTCTTCTGTTTCTGCAATGTAGAAGTCTACGACATATGCAAACTTATCCACTTTGATTTGTATATCTTCTATTATCCCATAAGGGCATTGAGTGGATTTATCTGCAAGAAGCAACTTCACCTTTGCAGGCTTGACCTTCACATCACCCAACTTGTTAAAATATGATAGCGGCATCAAGTTGATGCTCGCTCCAAGATCTAATAAAGCTTGAGTAGGGGGTAGATTACTAATAGAGATAGGTATAGTAAACTTACCTGGGTCAAGTGACTTACTTGTAATAAAGACCTTTTCTTCATGATTTTCTTCTTCATCATGTGATGCTTCTTCTTCATCTTGATGAACAATTTCTTTGGATATTTCTTCCTGTGGCAGTTGTTCTTCAAAGATGATTTCTTCTTCCTCATTAGGTTCCTCCTCTTTTGACTTGTTGCCATTAGTAACAACCAAGTTGCATTGTTCCTTTGGGTTGGTTTGGGTTACAGCTGAGAAGTGATGTTGCTTGTGCTCTGCCATTTCATTTGCTAGCTGACGCACTTGATTCTCTAAAGTCTTGATTGAAGCCTCTGTATTCTTCTTGAATCCATTAAATCCTTGTACGAGATCATCAATCTTTCCTTCCAAACTATTTAATTTGTCATAGGTTGAAGGTTGCTGCTGATAAGGTGTTTGTCTAGATCCTCCATTCTGACCCCAACCAGAGTTGGTTTGGTTGTTCCTCCATCCTTGTGAGTACTGGTTATTATTATTGGAGAAATTACCTTGCCTTCCTTGGTTTCCCATGAAATTGACTTGCTCTGGTTGCATTCCTTGATTAGCACATTGTCCATTTGGATGATCACCTCCACAAAAATCGCAAATCAAAGATGGGGTTTGGATGGTTGGTGAGTAGATAGCTTTTAATTGTTGAGGGAGTGACTTCAATGTCTCGGTGAGTGCCTCTATTTGTATTTTAATGAGCTTGCTCTCGGCCAAGAGAGCATCACTTTGATTGAGTTCCAGCACCCCTTTCTTTGGTAATTGAGCAGGTTGTCTTCCACATTGAGCTTGTTGATCGCTTTGTGCAAAGTTATCGATGATAGCTATTGCTCGATCACCATCCACATATAAGATAGTTCCTCCCGTTGTAGCATCTATGAATGATTTTGAATCTGATCATAGTCCCTTGCAGAATATGTTGAGTTGGGCTATATCGTCATAGCCATGATTGGGACATTTGCGCAGCAAAGACTTGTATCTCTCCCATGCTTCACATAGTGGCTCATCCATCCCTTGTCTGAATGTAGAAATATCTGTTTTGGCTTGAATATGCTTCCCTGGTGGGAAGAATCTTGTCAAAAATTTATCCTCAACCACACCCCAACTGGTTAGACTTTGATTTGGGTGTGACTGTAGCCATTCCTTAGCCTTACCTATCAAAGAGAAAGGAAACAAGCGTAAGTAAACAGATTCTAGATTACCTTCCTCGAATCCCATAGTGCCAATTAATTCATAAAAATTAGAGAGCTGAGTGTTTGGATCCTCATGATCCAATCCAGCGAATTGATGTGCACTAATGAGGTTGAGGTGAGCAGTTTTCAACTCTAAAGCTCTTGCCGTTATAGGTAACACAATGCTTGAGAAGTGACGTGGTCCTTGATGAGTGACATAATCTCCTAGAGTCCTTTTAGGAATTTCCTCAGCCATGTTTTTGGGTTCCTCTACAATTATCCTTCTTCTCCTTCTCCCGTTTCTGCCTCTGTTCCTCCTAGATGTCCTCTCTATTTCCGGGTCGAATTGTAATTGATTAGGGGACACCTGGCCTCTCAAAAACATAAACAAGAAACCTTGAAAAAGGTAAGTGTGGAAGAAAATTATTAAAAATAGAAAAACTATAAATTTCCTAAATAATAATAAGTCCTAAAATAATAAGAAGAATAAATAAAAGCAATCCTAAGATAAATACGACTTGATAACTAGACCTGCCAAGGTCTACACGAATTGGAAATTGTTCCTCGGCAACGGCGCCAAAAATACTTGATGAAATTCTGGAAACTGTACCAAAAATCCAGCAGTATAATAGTAAGTAAGATATCGTATCCACAAGGAACAGTCAATTCACGTGTACTCGTGATCTATTTATCAAGGGGAAATAACGGATTTATGAGAATAATGATGCGGAAAATATAAATTGCAGAATAATAAACAAAAGCAATGAAAAGGAGGAGTTGAAAGCACTTTACTTGGATTAGGATTGAACTTCGTATCATCTCACCTTCGTGTATGTAAAAACTAATTATTATTTATGACTATATTCTTGTAATGACTTAGTCAAATTGAATTGATAAAACCCCGAGTTACCAGCAGCCTATCACTCAAAGATAATCCATGTGGGCTCTCCCAAGCAACAAATTACCCTCAGCTCATTAAGCTCGTAATTAATTAATTATTGTTCTGTTCGTTTGAATCGTCCATTAATTGTACTTCCCTATAAACGCTCTTCAATCAGGAGCTGTCACTACCCCCTCAATCACAAGACCCCGTTTATCCCTCGCATACAACTAACTTTCAATTATGTTACTATCGATAACCATACCTTCCTATAGACGCTCTTCAATCAAGGGCTGTCACACTACTAAAAAAATTGAATTTAGCGAGGGAATTTAGAGAGGGATTATGACCCCTCTCTATTTGTGAGGAATTTTGTGACGGATTTCAAAATCCATCACTAAAGTTGGAAATGTGAAATTTTGTGACGGATTTAGAGAGGGAAAAATCCCTCTCTAAAATTCCGTCACTAAATCCCTCCCTAATTTTACATGAAAAATATAGAGAGGGACTTTGTGACGGATTTAATCCCTCTCTAAAAAATCCGTCACAAATTTCCTCACTAAATTAACCACTCTTTAGCGAGGGAAAAAATCCATCACTAATAGTGAGCGATTTCATATTCCCTCTCTAATTTGCGAGGGATTTGATATTCCCTCGCTAATTAGCGAGGGAAATCTAAATCCCTCTCTAAATGAATATGGTTTTCTTATCCTTTTTAGAGAGGGATTTTATCCCTCGCTAAATAGAGAGGGATTTTATCCCCCATTAAGTTAAGAGTTATAAAACATGGATTGATGTTAGTGAGGGAATTCAAAATCCCTCGCTAATTAGTGAGGGATTTCAAATTCCCTCTCTAATTAGCGAGGGAATTCTAAATCCCTCCCTAAATGAATATGGCTTTCTTATCCTTTTTAGAGAGGGATTTTTTCCCTCGCTAAATTAAGAGTTATAAAACATGGATTTATATATTTATATTAATCTTTATTAATACACATTTTGGATTTTAAAATATTTAAACTTATTATTTATTTTATTTGAAATATTTTAGTTGAAATCAAATATTTTTTCTTTTATATTTAAATTAATCAAGTGTAATAAATTATATTTTAAAATAAAATATTTATGTTCACATGTAAACCTATTTTAAAATAAAATATTTATATTTTAAAATATATTGTAAATATTTATGGTTGTAATAAATATCCTATTTTTTCAAGTACTCAAATTTAAAAATACTAATCAATTATAATCTATACCTAATAATACCCCTGAATTTTGGTTTTTTAAATGATAACTTTTTTAACACTAATCCTTATTTTTTTCCAATTCAAATTCAAATCTTGATTGACTATATTTTTTCCTATTATAATTTATTCACTGTTTCTTAATATAAATTTAAAATATTATTCTTATCATTTAAGTCGTGTATTTTTAAAATAATTTTGAAAAGTATAGATTAATAATTCAAATTCAAATCATTCTTTAAATTTGGAGGATATACTGAATTCTGGTTTTTTTAATGATAATTTTTTAACATTAATCCTTATTTTTACAATTCAAATTCAAATCCTGAGTGATTCTATTTTTTCTATTATAATTTTAATCCTTATTTCTTAATTTAAATTTAAAATATTATCCTTATCATTTAAGTCGTGAATTTTTAAATTAATTTTGAAAAGTATAAATTAATAATTCAAATTCAAATCCTTCTTTAAGGTATTTGAAAATGTAAATAAACAAATTTTACGTCTTTTCCAATAAAAATGCGGATACACAAGCACTATCGTGCCTGTCTATCCGCTAGCATTAATAATTTTTTTAAATTTGACTACTTTAAAAAATAATTTTTGTGAATTTAAAAAGGATTTTAAATTTACTCAAATCTCTCTCAATCTCTTAAAAGATAATATTGTGAAATATAAATATTTATGGATGTAATCAATAACCTATTTTTTTAAGTAGTTAAATTTAAAAATTTTATTAATACTACAATTAATTAGTATTTTAAAATATCACCGATGGAATGGTATAATTTGAGTAACTAGTTTTTGTGAATTTAAAATTATAATAATTATCATTTAATATATATATATATATATATTCAAATTAAATTTCTAATTTAAATTAGTTATATCCTAATATTTATATTGAATTCAAATTATATGTGTAGTATCCAAAAAAAATCATATGTGTGTATATATATATATTTCAAACTATTATATTATAATATTTAGATATCAAGTTTATATCATTTATTTTAAATCCAATATAAATTTCTTATTTTAAATATTTATTTATTATTACGAATATAATTATTATTTTAAAATTTATTTTTATTTTCTTGAATAAAGTTAGCATTAATTATTTTATTAATTAAATGATTTTATTACATTTTAATGTTCACGTGTTCTATTTTTAAATTTTATGATGAATTTTTTAATTGAAATCAAATATCTACTTTATTACATTTAACTCGATGAACTCTTTTAAATTAAATTTAAAAATAAAGTATTTATATTCACATGTAAATATAAAATTGATTTCATTTTAATTTTGTTAATTTGTTAGTTTTTTGGTAGAATTTTGCATTGCATTCTGAAGGGTCCAGCCCATATCTGTCTAAAAGCCCACTGACCACTAACCCTAAACATATCATATATAAGTAAGTTTTAGAAAACCCTTGTGCATCAGCTCTCAAAACACAGCCACTCCCTACCCTCTCCCCTTTCAAACGCGCATCAGTTCTCCTTCTCCATTACCCTCTCAAACTCGTTCCGCTCCCTTTCCTCTCATGCGACGTCCTTTCTTCTCTACGCTACTGCAGCCGGATGTGACAGGGCGGTGCACGCAACAGCGCTGGGAGGAGAAGGAACATGGTGGTCGCGTAGATGGCAGCTGTGAAAAGGGGGCGTTGGACGCCGCAACAGTGCCACGGTTGCGCGAGGTTAGTGCAGCAGAGTGAGAAAAATAGAAGCTTGTAGCAATGGAGGTGATGCGGCGTGAGCGTGACTGAGAACCTCGCGTTTCTGGCGAAGGAGGGTTGAACGATGGGCTAGATGCAGAGGAAGGTGTTAAAGGTGTTTGAGGTAATGCCTCAACGAAATGTGGTGTCTTGGAACACTTTAATTGCGGGTTTTTCTAGTCAAGGTAGAGCGTTTGAGTTTTTGGCTATTGTTAATTTGGGTTTTGTTATGTATTGGATTGGTTATTCATGGTTTCTATTTTTTGTCTTTTTGAGGTGTACTTATCTTATATTTGTAATGGTTAATATACTTCTTTTGCCTATAAAAAAAAAGGTAGAGCGTTTGAGAGACACTTGATACTGTAATTTTGCATCTAACTGGATTGGATTAGCCATAGACACTGCAGTTCAATTGTATTTGCTTATGAAAAAATTGTATTGTTACTGGATATGAATCGGCAAAATATTATTTGTGTGGGATATCAATTTCACAGTTCAAATTCTAAATTTCAAATTTCAAATTTTAATTCAAATTATCACTATCTAAATTACTATATCTTAATCAAATTATCATTATCTAAATTACTATATCGTAATTAAGAAAGAGAAATTCTTAAATTATTTTAAAATTATTTTTAATTGTAAAGTATATTTAGCGAGGGAATTACTTTCCCTCCTTAAATTAGTGAGGAATTTAAAAACCTGTAGAGAGGGACTTTTTTCCTCGCTAAATAGGGAGGGAATTTAATTCCCTCTCTATATCATTAGTTAGAGAGGGACGATTTCCCTCGCTACTTAGAGAGGAAAATACAATCCGTCACTAAAATTCCGTCACTAATTAGCGACGGAATGTAAAGTATTCTTTTACATCATTTTGTGAGGGATTTTTATAAATTAGCGAGGGAATTTTTCCCTCTCTATTTGTGACGGATTTCTATATTCCCTCTCAAAATTTTAGCGACGCCACTTTTAGCGACGAATTTACTGTCCGTCACAGAATCCGTCGCTAAAAATTTAGTGAGGTATTTTTCAACGTTTAGAGAGGGATTTCTTCCCTCTCTAATTCTGAATTTTTTAGTAGTGTCACTACCCCGTCAATCCCGAGACTCCGAATATATTTCAATATGACTACCGAGTACCCTTACATACTCGGAGTTTGAGTTCCCTATTTCTAGGCTCGCTCATCCTCAGTCCTAGCTAGAGTTCCACTTTTTGTATCCAAAGCACTAGCCTATATTCACTACTAGAATTTTGATGGTTAGCGACTGATTTAGCGACCAAAATTATTCGGCCACTATTAGTGACCGAATTAGCAATCGATGTATCATTTGGAGGTGAATCTAGCGACTGATTTTTTTCAGTCGCTAAATCGGTCGCTAATAATTAGTGACCGATATTTCAGTCACTACTTTCGATTTAGCGACTGATTTAGTGACCGGTGTGGAGATGAAATTAGCGACCGAAAGATCAGTCTCTAAACTTGTTTTTGCAACCGATTTAGAGACTGATTTAGCTCGAGAATTAGCAACCGAAAAATCAGTCGCTAAAATTTATTTAGTGACCGATTTTGAGACAAAATTAGCGACTGATAAAATCAGTCTCTAAATTAGGTTTTGTAACTGATTAAGAGACTGATTTAGCTCGTAAATTAGTGACCGAAAAATCAGTTGCTAAAATATATTTAGTGACTGATTTAGTGACCGATTTTGAGATGAAATTAGCGACCGACAAATCAGTCTCTAAATTTGGTTTTGTGACCGATTTAGAGACAGATTTAGCTTGGAAATTAGTGACTGATCTGTGGTCAAAATTAATGACCGAAAAATCAGTCTCTAAATTTGGTTTTACGACCGATTTAGAGACTGATTTAGCTTGGAAATTAGGGACCGAAAAATCAGTCGCTAAAATTTATTTAGTGACAGATTTAACGATCGATTTGGAGTCGAAATTAGTGACCCATTTTTTTCACAATTTTCGCTAATAATTTTTCTCGATATAATTTAGACAAGATAATTTATTCAATTTAATTAAATAAATTGAATTGGTTTAAATTACTTTTCTTAAAATAATTGTAACCTAGTATTTATCTTATGTAATGTGTTAGAATTATTTAAAAATAAAATACTAATAGTAATATATTTTTAATTAAATTTTCATCTAAAATCAAACATTACTTTACATTATAATTTTTAATAATTATATTTAATTATATTTGTGTGATAATAAAGTAAAATAAAACAAAAGAAAATCAAGCAGATAAAATAATTGTAAAGGTATACTTGTATGATATTAATATTTCCACATACCCATCAAACACACACACATATATATATAAAATATTGAAAAAAGAAGTAGGTGAGTTACTGAGTGAGTGAGTGAGTAATGTAGACTTTCTAATTGAAATCCCTAAACTACGGGGCCGTTCGGGGTGGTTGCGAGTTTTCAGTTTTTGGTTTTTAAAAAATTTGAATCAAGTTTTTACAACTCAAAACCAAAAACTGAAAACCACTTTTTATGGTTTTCAAAATGTCTATTTTGAAAACCACAAAAAAAATTCAAGTGTTGGTTTTGGGGGCGACTAAGGTGAAGTAACACATGGGTGGTCTACAGCTAAAGCAACAAAAAACACCGTTGGATATAATATTAAAAAAAGGACGGCTCAGATTCATGACCGGTAACCCACTATGAAGGATGTTTGCAATTTTCCAAAGGGAACACCCTGGTAAATCTTTTCATTGCATTGGAGTCCCTTCCCAAATCTAGGGTTCCCAAGCAGGTGCAAGCGCCCAAGCAGATGTTGGACGAGAGTGAAATATATCGGGGCAAGAGGTATGAATATCAGTCGTTTTTGGTTTGTAGGGTTGATTTGGTTTAGGGTTTAGGTGGGTTTAGTGTTTTCGCTTTGGTTTACGGATGATTTTTGGTTCCGGATTTTGATTTGGTGTAGGGTTGAACCGGTTACGATTTTTGGTGGGTTTAGGGTTTTCGCTTTGGTCTACGGATGATTTTTGGCTCCGGAGATTGATTTGGTGTAGGGTTGATTTGGTTCAGGATTTTGGTTTGGTATAGGGTTGATTTTCCATGTGGGATAGGGTTGATTTGGTTTAGGGTGTAGGTGGGTTTAGGGTTTTCGCTTTGGTCTACGGATGATTTTTGGCTCCGGTTATTGATTTGGTGTAGGGTTGATTTTCCATGTGGGATAGGGTTCATTTGGTTCTAATTTTCGATTTTGTGGGTGATTAATACATGTTACTTCTCTGTTAGGGAGGCTATGTGGAGTGGGAGTCAAGATTTACTATGGAGGTGGTTCTTTTTAGTGGGTGCTGGCCTTATTTCATATGTACCTATGCTGTGTACATCTCTGGTTTAGATTTTTGGTGTTTAGAGTGTAGATTTGGTTTACACTTTTGGTGTTTTCAGCCTAATTTTTGGATGAAATGTGCAGGCCTTGTTACAGTTACAGTGTTTAGGCTTGACTTGGTTTAGGGTTTATTTGGTTTAGATTGTTGGTGTTCAGAGTGTAAATTTGGGATACACTTTTGGTGTTTATGACTGAATTTTATTTATGTTTTGTATGATATGATTGCTTTGCTTCGAATCAATTTGGCTGATAAAACTTTTCTTGCTGTTAACTTATATGGATTTAAGAGTAACTTAGTACCAGGTAACTGTTAACTTATTTGCATATTATAGAGGGGTCAATTTTCACAATGCTTTGCTCTGCTAATGTCATGAAGCAACCATGGTTAGTATCTTATTGAATTTGAATTTGAAACCAGTTCATAAACTGGTTCTTAGGCACCTGTTCTTGAACTCATTCAACGAGTTCTTGAATTAGCAGATAGAGCAGTTGGATTTCTATTGTCTTTTATTAACTTATCGATATTCACTTCTTACTATGGTTGCATTTGTGCTCAGAGACATTAAGGAAGATTAATTCAGGTTTGCAGTGGAGTGCCTATGTTGTGTACATCTAAGACCAATAGAAATATAGCCCAAGCAAGGGGAGGGTTGTTGGTGTTTGGGGGTATAGGGTGTAATAGCACTCTTCTCTGTTAGGGAGGCTATGTGGAGTGGGAGTCAAGATTTACTATGGAGGTGGTTCTTTTTAGCGGGTGCTGGCCTTATTTCATATGTACCTATGTTGTGTACATCTCTGGTTTAGATTTTTGGTGTTTAGAGTGTAGATTTGGTTTACACTTTTGGTGTTTTCAGCCTAATTTTTTGATGAATTGTGCAGGCCTTGTTACAGTTACAGTGTTTAGGCTTGACTTGGTTTAGGTTTTATTTGGTTTAGATTGTTGGTGTTCAGAGTGTAAATTTGGGATACACTTTTGGTGTTTTGGTGGGTCATTAACACTCTTCTCTGGTGAGATGCATTTCATAACAATTACTTATGAGCGTATGAGCATAGGGTTAAGTCTTTTGTTAGGGCTCCTGATGCTAAAGAATTATTGGTTTTAATTGGTCGTGGTGATTGAGCTTTAAACTATTTTACATGATTTGGTTGTGGACAAATACATGTGTATTGGCTGATAAAAAAATTTTGTTGTTAACTTATCTGGATTTAAGAGTAACTTAGTACCAAGTACCTATGTTTGTTAGGAATAGATGCATGATAATGGGTTTATGACTGAATTTTATTTATGTTTTGTATGATATGATTGCTTTGCTTCGAATCAATTTGGCTGATAAAACTTTTCTTGCTGTTAACTTATCTGGATTTAAGAGTAACTTAGTACCAAGTAACTGTTAACTTATTTGCATATTATAGAGGGGTCAATTTTCACAATGCTTTGCTCTGCTAATGTCATGAAGCAACCATGGTTAGTATCTTATTGAATTTGAATTTGAAACCAGTTCATAAACTGGTTCTTAGGCACCTGTTCTTGAACTCATTCAACGAGTTCTTGAATTAGCAGATAGAGCAGTTGGATTTCTATTATCTTTTATTAACTTATCGATATTCACTTCTTACTATGGTTGCATTTGTGCTTAGAGACATTAAGGGAGATTAATTCAGGTTTGCAGTGGAGTGCCTATGCTGTGTACATCTAAGACCAATAGAAATATAGCCCAAGCAAGGGGAGGGAATAAGTGTGATTACATGATGAGGGAATACATAGTAAGGGTGATTGCATAATGGGGGAATACATAATAAGGGTGATTACATAGTTTTTAAACAGCCTTCTTCATTACTAGGAAAGGATGATTATATACTCTTTGAACAGCCTTCTTCATTAGTAATGATGTCTTTCTTGACCTCATTGTTGATTGTTTTCACTTTGCCACAAACATTGTCTTCAATGCATTCGAACTTTTGTTTGTTTGACCCATGTAATCTTTCCCATTCTTTCTTGGCGGCCTTCAATGCATCAGCAACTACGTTGTATGTCTTTCTAACGTTGTCATTTGGGTGATCTCCTAGATCACCTTCCAACATCCCTTCAGCAAAAAACATGTACAACCTTTCCGGGCAGCATCCAAAAACATTTTGTGGATGTCAGTCTCATGATTATTCTCAGGATTAGGATGACCGTCTTTTTTTTATTCCATGACCTTCATAAGAAAATTGATAACAGAGTACATGCAATGAATTAAAAAAATCAATACTTGTAATAAATGAAACAGTGAAGAGAAATAAGCAAGTGAAAACCCCAGCCCAGTTGTGCCCCACTGTGCAACCCCATTTTGTTACAGATCATGTTATTTCCAGTTACCACTGTTTTGTGGTGAACCTTGGTATTTTTAGACTGGATTTGGGTGTATGAGGTGGCAACTGGAAATAACATTTACTCAATCTACAGTACACAAATACAAGCAACACGGCCCCAAAACACATGTCTAATACTAAATAGTAAACATGATTTGAAGATCATGCCTACACAACATGCATTATTAAGAACACAACTTACTCAAATTTCTTTGAGAAGCTGGAGGTAAAGATCGGAGGAGGAGGGTGAGTGACCGTTTTTTGTTTTTTTCTTGTCGGTCGTAAGTGACCTGTTTACAGAGGGATCATATATATATAAAAGGATACCATCCAGTGGGGCATGGGCTTGAGCCTAGAAGCTGGGTAGGCCCAAATAGATGAACATTTAATAATATTCCTGTGATGTCCAATCTGGTTAGGTAATTTTTTTTGGTCGAGTGGTTAGGTAAACGAGATAAATGCAATTATAGCGGTCCCCACTCACGTTCCTTTATATAAAGCACCCACCCATCCCTTTACCCTCACAATGCCCGTTTACCAAATCAAATCCTTCTGATACACCTCAACCCCAAACTTGTTTCAGGTTTGCTCACGGTACAGTTGCACAGTCTATAAACCACAAAACTCTGCGTGGTATGGATCTGTCTAGTTCTTCTGGATCTACCAGCCAACACTCATCCACGGAGCTGAATGGAAACAATGTGTGTAAATGCGGTATCCCTTGCAAGCTACAAACATCGTGGACTGAAAACAACCCAGGAAGGAGGTTCCTTGGGTGTGGAAGGTTCAATGGCTCATCCACCCACTGTGGCTTTTTCCTTTGGTACGACCACCCCACAAGTGGAACCCGTCTGAAGTTTGGAAGCTGTCTGAAGCTTTAGTAATGACGTGGCATCTTTGCTGAAACCTTGCGTGAAGACTTTTCTGAGTCTCTGCTGCTAGTACGTTTTGGAACACATTTATGGCAACAATCACAGAGACCTTTCCCGGTGCATTTGAACTTCATACACCACTGAGGAAATCTCTGCAACGCAGCATTCGCAGCAACAACAGTAGCAGCTTTACAGCAGCACCAACGTTGTACTATGTCAGAACTTTCAAGAAGCGTGTCTCACAACGGATTAAAAGAAGACTATTTGCTGTCTCTAAACGATAGTATTTCAACGAGACATTTCTGCATTGGTGCAATCTGGAACAAAGCAGAAGAAAAGCTCAGGAGACTAAGCAAAAGCAACAAGGAAGATGTCTGAATAAAATATATTCAATTCAACATCTTTATCTAAATCTCAAAAGAAGAATCTGCAAACAACAACTATTGGTCAAGACATCTCATTCAAAGAAGTAATGGTGTCAGGAGCAAATGAAAAAGGAGTATATGCAGAATAAGCAAAAAGGACAAATTCAACGGATACACACTCTCAAGAAAATCAGAGGAAATCTGAAGAAAGCAGATGCAAGCCGGACAAAACAGATAAAGGCAGATGCAAGCAGATGCAAGATAATGCAAGCTGGATAAAGCAGATAAAGCAGATGCAAGCAGATGCAAGATAATGCAAGCTGGAGCAAGCAGATGCAAGCTGGATAAAACAGATGCAAGAAAGCAGAAGAATTCAAGAGAGAGAATACACATAATCATCACATCTCTCAAAACAGAGCTCATCAACAGAAGTGTCAGAACGGGAGTATTCTGAACACTCAATATGCTTAAGGAGAAGCAACCGTTTGAGAAGCTATTACACAACGGCTATATGAGCCACATCATCAGAAGCTCAACGGTATTATGAATTATCTTCAACGGCTATATTCAAGAAGAACATATAAATAGCCTCAAGAAAGAAGTTGAAGTTGTTGTTGTTGTCGTTGGAAACAACCATGCAGCTGCTGTTGCAACCAAGTTAGATCAATTGGGATTGTTTTTCAAGAAGTTTCTTGAAATCAATTAGGATGAAAATTGTTAACTAGGCTGAGTGTCTTACAGTTAACAAGAGTTGACTCGAGCTCAAATACATCATGAAAAAGTCAACAACAATTGATCAGAGAGTTAATTCTCAATCGGGCTACTGATCAGCTGGTCAGCTAGTTAGATTGTACAGTTGGTCTGTTGATCAAGTGAGTTGGTTGTCGGGAAGGCAATCATGCTGTACAAATGACTATCAAACCGGGTACGGTTTGAAGCTTTGAAGATACCTTGGTATTCCAATGATACGGGTGAGAATGTAGCCCATGGAAACCAATGGTTGGAGAATAAGGCTGGAGCTTAATTTCATATCTTAGTTAGCCTACTCTCAGAGGATGTATTCCTCATAGAAAAGACAGGGATTTTACTTAAATTCAAACACTTGTATCACTGTCTATCCTTGTATTTAGTTTGTAATGACTGTATCCTGAGTATGTACTCAGTAATCTCTATGTACAAGAAGAATCTGAGTTGAGAGGTTCTAGCGAACATCTAGCTTAGATTGAGTAGTAATACTCAACACTTAGTTAAGTGTCTGAGAGCCTGGAGAGGCTTGGTGGAAGAAAGAATACTCGTGGTAGAGCCTGGAGAGGCTTGATAGAAAAGAATACTTGTTGTGTTGGCCTGGAGAGGTTAACATGTGTATCTGTGGTTTCAGATAGTGGAACACTTATGTGGCTGCAAGGGTCTGGGGGATTCGGAGTGGCACATATGTGTTGTTGTTATTGTTGTTGTGATTAAAGGCTAGTGGTGGTTTGCCACTAGGACTGGATGTAGCTCACGGGGTTTGTGGGTGAACCAGGATAAATTCTGTGTCTAAGTTTTCTTTCCCTTAATCTCTTTTATTTACAGTCTTTACATTTACGATGGGGATTGAAAAGTATCTTTCATAATAATCTTAACACAACGACTTCAATAAAACAAGTTTTCATACAAACATAACATTAAAACGTCTCTAGTATAGGTTGAAGTATTATAGAAGAATATATTAAGAGGGATGTCTGAAATATCTGTCTGAAGTGAGCCCAACAGGAACTCAGTTCAGACACATGATATAGATGGTCTCTGATCATCTAAAGTATTTCAGAAACAGTTCTGAAGGTACTCTTAGTAATATTCTTCAGAAGACACTAAGAGAAGTTTGTTTAAAATCAAAACAATCTTAAGTGTAAGAGAACGTTTTTAATCTAAATCTTTCATATATTCCGCATGTATTTAAAATAACTCTGATCTTAAGATTGGTTTTGTACAATGATCACTTACGTGATTGTTTATTTTAAAGATTTCCAAAATTGTCATAAAATGTCTAAAACACTATTCAACCCCCCCTTCTAGTGTTGCCTGTGGTTCTAACAATTGGTATCAGAGCTCACCTTCGGGTTGAGCATCTAACAAATGCAGAAGGAGTAGATCCTCAGAAGATTGAAATCTCACCAGGCTGAAGCAACTCTGAAGAATGATAATGAGAATAGGAAAATCATTTTTCCAATACTCATTATTCATAAGGCTAAAGCACAAGACGCAACAGGAAAAGGAAAGTGAATCTATCTCCAGATCACAAACGGGTAACACCTTTCCTATCTATATTTAAGTTATAATTTTAAATATAGTTATTAATCTGATGCATGATTTGTTTTATTGAAATTATGTAAATATATGTTTGCATGCTATACTTGCTTCATGAATGTATATTCTAAATTGTGTTAAAATAAATCACTGCATGCTATGTGTTTTACTATGTTTACTGTGTGAAATGCATGATGAATGCTTTACTTATTTAAATATATGTGTTGAAGAGTCACGCATGCTTAGTATAGTAATAACTGTGTTTTTAAATTAAGTAAATGAAGAGTCGTGTGTGTTAGTCATAACTGTTTTTGAAAATATGAAACGGCACGATGTGAATCATTGAATCATCAACCGGTTTCTCTCAATGGACACGATGCACATCTCTCCACAACTGCTTAGTGGATGGAACCGCTCCTTTCATAAAATGAAGCGACGCTTGATTGCCTATTTAAAGGATTGGAAGATCATCAGAAGAATCTCACAGTTTATTTCCTTCCAATTCATCTTAATCTATCTCAATGGCATCAAGATCAGCAATCTCATGTGCTCAAAGTCTACGCAAGTATGATGAAAGAATTATTCCCACAAGGGGAGTAAATTTAAGCGACTTTGACAAAGAAGGACTAAAAATCTCTGAGTATTTCAAGGATGCTGGCTGGATTTCCTTTCTTGAAGAGGCATCGTTCCCCTGGCATGAGCAGAGTGTTCTAGATTTCTGGAACAACTCAGAAGTGTTTCTTGAAGAGACAAGTGGCATAAACACTTCAGTATTGGGAATGCCTATCAGAGTGGACTTCAAGGTTCTAAAGGAAATCATTGGGGTTGAAGCAACAGGAATACAATTTTCCTCTGATTGGGAGATCAATGATAAGAAGTAAAAGATGCATGATCAAATTTTATTTGGTCGCAGAATTTCTCAAACCCCAGTATGTTCACAACTACTGGAAATTCCCAAAATTTTGCTGACAATCATTAATTGTTGTATTCTACCCAAGAGGAAGGATACAATCATCATCTCTGATATGGAAAGATTTGTGTTGATACATCTCCTTCAAAGGAAAAGATTAAATCTTCCCAGAATCATCCTCTACCATATGATGAGAAGAAAATTAGAAGAAGTCAAAGTCTTTCCCCATACTACACTGATTATGAAAATCCTTCAATATAGAGGATTTCCTATTGAAAGATTCTTTGACCAGGAGCCATCACCCTTGTTCACTATAAAAGAATATAAGCATATCAAGGGAACATCAGCAGAGGAAAATGAAGACCAAAGCCCTTTGTCGTCAACCCAAAGCAAAATAGAATCTTCTGACTATCTAAGTGTTCATGGAAATTTAAGAGAAATTTTCAGAAGATGTAATATAAGGAAGTTGAATGAACGCATCGGACGGCTGGAAGAAACACTCAGATTCTATCAAAGAGAACTGCAGATGCTGAAAACACAAAAGGAGAAAGTCAGTACCAATGAGAACAAACTTGTTGAAGATCAATGATACACTTGTGTTCTGATTTTATTTTTAAAGTCTCTGTATCTATGTCTTTCTGTTTTGAGTCCATTTCACTTTCTATCTCTGTTTATGTGTTTCTCTTAATATTAACATTCTATGTGTTCTATTTGTTTATATGTGTTTCCTTTTGTGCACATTTAAGTCTATCAATAACATAACTCTATCCTTAATTGATTAACAAATTGTATTTCTAAAAGATAAATTTAATTAACCTAATAAGATAATTTCTAAATTTGATAAAATGTTATCTGTAATTTTAAAATACTTAATTTAAATAATTAAACAAATTACAACCAGGTGCTACTGAAAGGTACTTCTAGTTTGAATGTTTCAGGAAACAGGTTTTAAGAAGACCATCTAAGAAACATCATCTAAAAGGACATAATGTGATAACATCTTTATTATCTAAACCTATTCAGGAAGTTCAAAATGAACTCTCTGAAAGTGTGGGTCATCAATATTAAAGATAGTTAACACTCTATGTTCAAACCTAACTCAATCTCTGAGTGGATTATACTAACTTAGTAATATCTCTATTCATCTAACCCGTTCAGAAGGCTCCTTATGCACTGTCTGAAATCGTGGGTCTAAAATGTTAAGGGATAGTTACTCAAGTCATTAGAATCCAACTCAATTGTAAAGGGGTAGGTTAAGATGATTGTTTAAAGATTCTCTGGAGCACAAAAGACAAAAGCATACTGGAACGTGCAGACATCAAGCAACATCAAGATGAAAGAAAAGTCTTTCAAGCAAGAAGTAATGTCAGAAGAGACTTCTTTACCCAATGGACAATAACCAAATTCCTGGTAACATCACTTCATCTTAAAACTTTTATCGCTTTGAATACCTGTCTCCATAAAAACTTTTAAAAGCCTTTAAGAAACCTTTAATAAGTACAAACTTAAAAGACTTATAAAAAGTTCTCAGATACATGCCTTTACAATTTTTTTTTACTCTCTCTCTAAATATTTTCGAAAAGTTTTTCAAACATAAATTTATAAAACCTTCCTCTCTCTGTATTTAAACATTTTTTGTCTTTTAAAATCTATGTTTTCAAAAAAAAAAATGTGTTTGGCACTTTTTTTTATTCTTTTTATCTCGAAAATTTGTTTTCAAAAACTTCCTCATGTTTCCTCTTAATGCTTCCTATGACAACCGGGACTACATGTGCTCGGTTCATAATGGACACTACATAACTTCCAATGAAAGTAGTCTATAAAAGCAATCCTAAGCTTGCTCAGAAAATCATCTCAAACACTCAAACTTCTTGCTTCTCTTCTCTCTATCTTTTCAAAGTTCTCAAAATTCTTATGTGTTTCTAAGGCAACTCTTCTCATTCAAGGATAGCCTTAAGAACTTAATAAGAAAAACCGTAGAACAAAAAGAATAACAAAGAATGAAAGAAGCAGCACAGGAACAAAGATTCATTGGTATCAATGTAGTCTTAGAAAAGACTGAACTCCTCTGGATGGTGTATGGAATGAGAAGAAGGGTACAAATTCCTCTTCAAAATCTTCTCTACAACGTTCCAGACATGGAGATCATGCTTTCTACCGTTCCATGTGCTAAACGAAGTTTGTAGCTGAAGGGGATTGACGAGGGCTACAGAGGAATCTGTTGGGTCTTGGAAGTAGCCAGAGGAGCAGCTTTTACATCTCCTCTCCCTTTTCAAAACTTCTTTTGAAATTTCTGTTTAATATAGTTTTCCTTCTTTCTTTTTAATGTTTTGTTTAGGTTTCTCTTTTGAGCTTTCTTTTCAAACCTGTATCTGAGTAACTGTAAAGATTTAATAAAAATCTTCTTTGTTTAGTTTCTTTTATGCTTCATAACCTCTTGATAATTGCTTAACAAAATTTTAACCATAACAAGCAATCTAAAACTTCTCTCTGTTTAATGGAAGATAAGTAGGGGAGAAATTCTTAAAAGATTGTACAAAACTAATCAACCTCAGTATTAAGAAGTAGATCTTTAAGCGTAACAAATTTAACAGGAGAAATATATCTGTCAAAACGATACATTATTTAACATTTGGTATAGGGTTACATTAACCTTTTTAATTAATGACAAAAGGGGGAGAAATATAAACTAACAAAATACTAAAAAGAATGTAACAAAAAGGGAAATATATAGGGAGATTATAGGAAGAAGAAATAAATAGCAAAATATAAAATACAGTAAGGAAGGATAACAAACTAAGAGAGTACTAATAATAAGTAAGAATAACAATAAGTCATAACAATAGGTATCTGAAATCTTAACAAGAAAATTTTAACAATCGTTTATCTAAAATTTCTGAAGTATTATATAACAATAGGTATCTGAAGGGTTCTAATAACAATAGGTATCTGAAATCTTAACAAGAAAAATTTTAACAATCGTTTATCTAAAATATCTGAAATATTAACGATAAACTTGTAACAGTTGGTTAATAAAAGATTTAACGATTAGAATTGATTAATTAAAGACTTAATTGTTTCAGAAGATATCCAAAAGAATCAATTCCTGTCTCAGGGGGAGTAATATAGATAGGGGGAGTAATAAAATTTATTATCTTATTTTATTATCTCTCATTTCTTTTTATACCCATTTTGTCAGTAATATATAATTTATTTGTCATCATTAAAAAGGGGGGAGATTGTGAAGTCTATAAATCTGTTTAAGTAATTAAACATGATTATATGACATAACATCCTTTAGTTTTAATGATTAACAAATAAGATTATATATAAATAAGATTATATAAAGAACCAATTAGATTATATAAACAGGTTCTACTGAGAAAGGTATTTGTTTGTTAATTATGTTTCAGGATGAAATACTCTTTAGAAGAAGAAGAAGATTTTGTGAACAGAATCAGAATCAGAAGATCAGAATCAGAAGAACAAGAGTGCAGAATCTGAAGAAGATTAATCCTTAACAGGTCTGAAGCAACGAAGCTGTCTGAAAGACTTGAGCTGTCTGAAGTCATCAACCTGTCTTAAGTGTTGAAGCTGTCTGAAAGACTTGAGTTGTCTGAAGTCATCAACCTGTCTTAAGTGTTGAAGCCGTCTGAAGACTGGAACCTGTCTGAAGACTGGAACCCGTCTGAAGTTTGGAAGCTGTCTGAAGCTTTAGTAATGACGTGGCATCTTTGCTGAAACCTTGCGTGAAGACTTTTCTGAGTCTTTGCTGCTAGTACGTTTTGGAACACATTTATGGCAACAATCACAGAGACCTTTCCCGGTGCATTTGAACTTCATACACCACTGAGGAAATCTCTGCAACGCAGCATTCGCAGCAACAACAGTAGCAGCTTTACAGCAGCACCAACGTTGTACTATGTCAGAACTTTCAAGAAGCGTGTCTCACAACGGATTAAAAGAAGACTATTTGCTGTCTCTAAACGATAGTATTTCAACGAGACATTTCTGCATTGGTGCAATCTGGAACAAAGCAGAAGAAAAACTCAGGAGACTAAGCAAAAGCAACAAGGAAGATGTCTGAATAAAATATATTCAATTCAACATCTTTATCTAAATCTCAAAAGAGGAATCTGCAAACAACAACTATTGGTCAAGAAATCTCATTCAAAGAAGTAATGGTGTCAGGAGCAAATGAAAAAGGAGTATATGCAGAATAAGCAAAAAGGACAAATTCAACAGATACACACTCTCAAGAAAATCAGAGGAAATCTGAAGAAAGCAGATGCAAGCCGGACAAAACAGATAAAGGCAGATGCAAGCAGATGCAAGATAATGCAAGCTGGATAAAGCATATAAAGCAGATGCAAGCAGATGCAAGATAATGCAAGCTGGAGCAAGCAGATGCAAGCTGGATAAAACAGATGCAAGAAAGCAGAAGAATTCAAGAGAGAGAATACACATAATCATCACATCTCTCAAAACAGAGCTCATCAACAGAAGTGTCAGAACGGGAGTATTCTGAACACTCAATATGCTTAACGAGAAGCAACCGTTTGAGAAGCTATTACACAACGGCTATATGAGCCACATCATCAGAAGCTCAACGGTATTATGAATTATCTTCAACGGCTATATTCAAGAAGAACATATAAATAGCCTCAAGAAAGAAGTTGAAGTTGTTGTTGTTGTCGTTGGAAACAACCATGCAGCTGCTGTTGCAACCAAGTTAGATCAATTGGGATTGTTTTTCAAGAAGTTTCTTGAAATTAATCAGGATGAAAATTGTTAACTAGGCTGAGTGTCTTACAGTTAACAAGAGTTGACTCGAGCTCAAATACATCATGAAAAAGTCAACAACAATTGATCAGAGAGTTAATTCTCAATCGGGCTACTGATCAGCTGGTCAGCTAGTTAGATTGTACAGTTGGTCTGTTGATCAAGTGAGTTGGTTGTCGGGAAGGCAATCATGTTGTACAAATGACTATCAAACCGGGTACGGTTTGAAGCTTTGAAGATACCTTGGTATTCCAATGATACGGGTGAGAATGTAGCCCATGGAAACCAATGGTTGGAGAATAAGGCTGGAGCTTAATTTCATATCTTAGTTAGCCTACTCTCAGAGGATGTATTCCTCATAGAAAAGACAGGGATTGTACTTAAATTCAAACACTTGTATCACTGTCTATCCTTGTATTTAGTTTGTAATGACTGTATCCTGAGTATGTACTCAGTAATCTCTATGTACAAGAAGAATCTGAGTTGAGAGGTTCTAGCGAACATCTAGCTTAGATTGAGTAGTAATACTCAACACTTAGTTAAGTGTATGAGAGCCTGGAGAGGCTTGGTGGAAGAAAGAATACTCGTGGTAGAGCCTGGAGAGGCTTGATAGAAAAGAATACTTGTTGTGTTGGCCTGGAGAGGTTAACATGTGTATCTGTGGTTTCAGATAGTGGAACACTTATGTGGCTGCAAGGGTCTGGGGGATTCGGAGTGGCACATATGTGTTGTTGTTATTGTTGTTGTGATTAAAGGCTAGTGGTGGTTTGCCACTAGGACTGGATGTAGCTCACGGGGTTTGTGGGTGAACCAGGATAAATTCTGTGTCTAAGTTTTCTTTCCCTTAATCTCTTTTATTAACAGTCTTTACATTTACGATGGGGATTGAAAAGTATCTTTCATAATAATCTTAACACAACGACTTCAATAAAACAAGTTTTCATACAAACATAACATTAAAACGTCTCTAGTGTAGGTTGAAGTATTATAGAAGAATATATTCAGAGGGATGTCTGAAATATCTGTCTGAAGTGAGCCCAACAGGAACTCAGTTCAGACACATGATATAGATGGTCTCTGATCATCTAAAGTATTTCAGAAACAGTTCTGCAGGTACTCTTAGTAATATTCTTCAGAAGACACTAAGAGAAGTTTGTTTAAAATCAAAACAATCTTAAGTGTAAGAGAAAGTTTTTAATCTAAATCTTTCATATATTCCGCATGTATTTAAAATAACTCTGATCTTAAGATTGGTTTTGTACAATGATCACTTACGTGATTGTTTATTTTAAAGATTTCCAAAATTGTCATAAAATGTCTAAAACACTATTCAACCCCCCTTCTAGTGTTGCCTGTGGTTCTAACATGAGAGATATGGCAAGGTTATCAACGGCTTATTAAAGAAAAAGAAATGGTTATCTGAAGAACTAGACTCGCATAAGCAACAGGTAATAGCTTTGACACAAAAGGTTGAAGGACATATTGGAGAAGTTAACAAGTATGTTTCCAAGCTCCAGGCATACCAAGCTCAAAATTTGAAGTTAAAACTAATAATTTATATCATTGCTTTAGTTGCATTTGTGAAATATGTTCTTCAGCTGTAGTTGAGAAATATGCTTTAGTTTATGCAGGTTCTGTCATAGTCTAAGTTGAGAAATAGGTTCTGTCATGCTCTAGTTTATGCAGGTTCTGTCATAGTCTATCAAAGTGAAAGGACTTGGATTCAACATAGTCTAACAAAGTGAATTCCCTTAAATACACAACCGTCTAATCAAAGCATAGAAAATGAAAATATGAGTCTAATCAAAGCATAGAAAATGAAAATATGATCTAGTGTGTAGACCTTAAATGTATATCCATCTAATCAAAGGCCCCCAAAAAAGATGATCTTGCTCCAAGAGTACACCCCCATAGCCATCACCAGGAAAATTGCATAGGAAATAATTTCATCAACAGCAACCAAAAAGGACAACTTGATCTTGCGCCTACAGCCCCCATAGACACCAAAAGAAAATTTGCAGAGGAAAAAATTCATCCCAAAAGTTGCAGGACATCTCTGCAAATTGTATGTACTATGGGTTCATCAACAGTGGCCCTTTGGAGGAAACCTTATAATCCTCCAAAATGCTTCTGCCTTGAATTGCAAAGAGCTCCAACATGCATTATGATCCCCACAGAGAGGATTCATGGCAGCCCTCATTCTGACATTTGTCTCATTTACCTCTCCCTCAATGTTTGGGTTGAATGCGCGCATCATATGCATCCAGTATAGGACATAGACTGCAGAATTTTCCCTACAAATAGTTTTTTGTTGACAAACTTAGCAATGTAAAGCCTTCAAATAATTGAGGAAACATCTTAAGGAATAAGTATTAGACTAACCCATAAGGTACGACATGCATTCCTATAGGCTCAGTAACTTCCCAATTCTCCAGATCTTGCAAGTTTTTGAAGCATTTACATGGGAAAACACCAGCTCTAATCACTTCGGACAATGCCTTGCACTATCATGTACATAATAATTACTTTAAATCACTGTCATTTCCTATTCACATGGTGAAATATACAATAACATTAATGGGAAATACCACTTTCATCATGCTGTGACGCCTTGGATGGACAGATCGATCGGGAAAGAATGAATCAAAGTGGTAGATAACCTTATCCTCAATTGACACTACCATCAAGAACCACTGGTCTGACACATTTTGCATAGGGACATATATCTGCATGTATGTTTCAAGGCAATTTTTTAAGTTTCAATGATAGAGATCATCCAGCTTAACAAAAAATTTAGGCATTCACTTAAACTCACATAACGTAATTTAGAATATGTGGGCAACCATTTGTCTTTATATTTTCTCAAGAGTTGATCTACTTCATACCCTCGGAAGACATCCCTCTGCCCATTACACGCAAATGTTAACTTTTAAATATTACATATTTTGATTCATTACACTAAGTTTAGATACTTACAGCGAAATTTGGTGGAAGCATCCAAAAATGTTTGAGAGCAACTTTTTCGTTGAATATATTTAGTCTTCAATGCAACGAACTTAATAATCTATAGTATAAAACAAAGGTTAACATCTATTTATGTTCATTTTGGAAATGTGTAAGCATAATCATCTTTATTTAGAGGATGCAATATCACCTGAGGTGATATGCCCCTATCTGGACGTAGGGTATCAAAGTCTTGTCTTGAACCTTGTGTTTCATCAATCTTGAAAATGATTTCGCTAAAAACAATGAAGCATTAGTTAGTATTTTTTTTTTCCTCCCTTCAAACACAGTTATGGACAAGTATGATTGATTTTTTAGGACATACCTTGGAAGATTATTTTCATGAAACACGTACACTGAAACTTGTGTTTGTACGGGTGTAAGATGCATTTCTTCAGTTGGCTTAAAATTGGATCTTATGAACTACAGACACAATGAAAAATTGAAAAAATATTATCATAGACTCATTGAAAAATTGAAAAATATAGTAAAATGAAAGTAAAGTAAGCATAATACCGATGGGATAGTTATTCCATCTAGGGTTCCAGCAGTTTTGGATGTTTGGTCAACCCTCACAGCACTTTTGTTACCAGCGGACATCATCATCTCATCAACAGTCCATTTTGTGGGAGTATTCTTAGTTTGGGGCTCTGTCTTTGGAATTTTCAGTTCCATTCTATCGGGAGACCCATTGAAACTGATCTTTTTCACATAGATTTCTTTTTTGTGAGAAGTGCTATCCTTTGGGGATATATGATAGTTATTGGGCGTTGCGGGGGAGTTCTTTTTGTTAACGTAATCATATATAATCCTCATTTCTCCATCATCTGTTAAGTCTATTATTGGTGCCAAGTTACTGTTGGATAGCTCAACTGGTTTGTCTTCACGTTCAGTGAAATCTGAGGCCATGGAACTTTCAAGTTGACTTTGCCTCTTCTTCACGTCCTGGTATGATTTCTCCAATATATCCAAACGGTCTACCATCTTCTGCAACATTGTAGAAAAAACAAAAAAGCTCAAAATGAGTGCATAAAGCTACTTTATGGATTAGATTTAGGATACCATTATAATGTATCACCTTCATAATTTCAGTCATTTGATCGACAGAGGAAGCTAAGCCAGAAATAGTGTTTGCCAAAGTGTGGACCTGCAAATACGAAAGTAAATGAGGACAATAAATAAGATGCTTTGACCACAATCATCATTCATGGATCGATGTTTACATGGTACAATACTCACATTGTTCAGCTTTGTTTCTGTGTTGTCCTCCACGTGTAGCTCTTCTTCGTGCTGCTCGCTGCCTTCATGTGAACTGCATGCCAACAGCCAACATTAATACAGAAGTACATCTTCACAATAACTATTTAATAACCACCCATAGGAGAGATTAATGGTTGCAGGGAGGTTACTTCATGGTCTCACGTTCAAAGTCTACAAAGGTTCTCCAATATAGCCAAGTCCTTTTGTTTGTTTTGATAGAGGCCGAAAGTAAGTAAAAGAAGTTGAAGGGAAGTGAAGCCCAAATAAATCAAAACCATCCAGTATTAGTTAGTTTTCACTCTGATACGAGATAGCAGAGGATATTAATGCATGTACAGCAGCCACAGTGATACATGTGTAATCACCGAAGCAAAAAATAGGTAGACCTCCTTTCCTGTTAAAACACGTCTTCCTCTTTTGGTGAAACTTTCATATTCCAATGACTGAGGCGCCTCTGTTATGCAAGGGATAGAGTCAACTTGTATTGAAATGGGATATAGAGTCTGCTGCCTTTTCAGTATTTCAGCTATGAAATTCAGAGGGGTCTCTATCAGCTCAGGGGGATGACAGCCTACAACCACAATTCTTTCCATAATTAGTGATACATGTTTACAATGATGAATTGCACATGTATCAAAGCCTCTCATGTAGGAGTAACACAGTT
>QLOH01001127.1:0-123809 GCA_026901365.1 Sesbania bispinosa | reverse complement strand
AGTTGTCTGATTGTGTATTCTGCTATTATGTAATGAAAGTGAGTCTGTTTCTGTGTTTTCTTCTTCTTCTTTCCTTGAGTTCTGATTTTAATTGTATACCATGGCTGAGAAACTTTGAGAGCTTGCAGCACCTGTGTTAATATTCAGACTTTATGCATTCAATATCCTGATCTAATGTGCCTTGGCTTAAGTCTGGATTATATTCCTTTTTGGCCCAAGTTCCATGGTCTTGCATGAGGAGTCACATAAACACCTCAAGTAATTCCATATGTCCTGCAAACCACCCTATAGACACCTGGAGTTCCTGATCATATTAAGCTGAAGGCATTTCCATTCTCCCTGCAAGATACAGGCAAAACTGGTTGTACTACCTTCCACCTGGATCCATTTACTGGCTGGGATAATTTGAAGAGGAGTTTCTGGAAAATTCTTCCCAGCATCTAGAGTGACTTCAATCAAAGGAGATTTGTGGTATAAGGCAGATGGATGGAGAGAGTTTGTATGAGTACTGGGAGAGATTTAAGAGGCTTTGTGCAAGCTGTCCACATCATCAGATTCATGAGCAGTTACTCATCCATGTATTTCTATGAGGGCCTATTAACATGACAGACAGATGATAGATCAGCCAGTGGAGGAGCTCTTGTAGATAAACTCCAGTTGCAGCAAGGCATTAATTGAGAATATGGCTTCTAATAACCAACAGTTCAGTACCAGAAGCAATTCATAGCCTTGACCAGAGAGTTCATGAGATGGAGACCACTTATGCTGCTGATCATAGAATTGG
This sequence comes from Sesbania bispinosa, assembly GCA_026901365.1. Classification (NCBI taxonomy): domain Eukaryota; kingdom Viridiplantae; phylum Streptophyta; class Magnoliopsida; order Fabales; family Fabaceae; genus Sesbania; species Sesbania bispinosa. Next base: position 123,025 of record QLOH01001127.1, on the reverse strand, counting down.
AGAGCAAGCTAGATGATTTGGCTTCCTTGGTTAAGCAGATGAGATGTCTCTCAACAAGTTGCTAAGCTATGTGGGATTTGTACTTCTGCAGATCATCCCACTGATGCATGTCCCACCTTACATGACCTGCAGGAGATGGTGCTTTTCCTCCTCAGGCTTATGCAGCAAATATCTATGGTTCTGGCAGACCCCCTCAGCAGCAACAGTATAATCAGATCTTTCTTCCAACAGGTACAATCCGGGTTGGAGAATCATCCAAATTTGAGATGGGGGAATTCTCAGCAGCAGCCACAGCAGCCTTATGTGCCTTATCAGTCTCATGCTGCTGGGCCTAGTAGACCTTACCAGCCTCCACATGTACAGCAGCAACAGCAGCCTACACCGCCTGCTGCACCTTCCAAGAGTGAGCCTTCCTTGGAAGAATTAATGAGGCAGATGGCGGTCAATAATATGAATTTTCAGCAGAGGACAGAGGCAACTATTCAAGCCTAGAGAATCAGATAGGCCGATGGCTACCACTCTTAATCAGTTGCAGTCTCAGGGTTCAGATAAGCTTCCTGCTCAAACAGTTTGTCAACCCGAAGAATGTTAGTGCAATCACTTTGAGGTCGGGTAAGAGTGTGCAAGCACTTGATAGGCAACAGTCTGAGCAAGAAGATGAGATTCATACAGTTGTAGACCCTGTGCAGGAGAGAGCTAGTCCTAGTCCTTTGGTAGCCCCAGTTCTTCAAGCAGTGAGCAGCCTTCTATTCCTCTTCCATTCCCTCAGAGAGTTGTGCAGAAGAGTAAAAAAATGGAAGAGGCTGACAAGGAGATCTTGGAGACTTTCAGGAAAGTAGAGGTGAATATACCTCTACTTGAGGCCATAAAGCAAATTCCAGATATATGCCAATTCTTGAAGGATCTGTGCACCCATAGGAGGCGGCTGAAGGGCAATGAGAGTTAGTATATGGGAAGGAATGTCTCTGCACTCATTAGAGACCTATGACTCCCATTCCAAAAATGCAAAGACCCAGGGACATTTACTATTCCTTGTGTTATAGGCAGTAACCAGTTTGATAATGCTATGCTTGATTTAGGAGCATCTATTAATGTTATGCCTTTATCTGTTTTCACCTCTTTGTCTCTTGGTCCTTTGCAGGCTACAGGTGTTGTCATTCAGTTGGCAAACAGGAGCACTGCCCACCCTGCAGGCCTTATTGAGGATGTGTTGGTTCGAGTGAATGACCTCATCTTCCCTGACTTCTACATATTGGATATGGAGGGAGGAGATTCACTCACTGGTGCAGCCCCCATCATCTTGGGCAGGCCCTTCCTGAAGACAGCTCGGACTAAGATTGATGTTCATGCAGGCACACTTACCATGGAGTTTGGAGACAGTGTGGTTCGGTTTAATATTTAGATGCCATGAGGCATCCTGTTGAGGATCATTCTGTATTCCATATTGATATGCTTGCTGAACTTGTAGATGATAGTTTGTCTGAGTTTGTAGGACATTTGGACTTTCCGGACTTTTCTGATTTCATTGATGTCTACACTTGTGATTTATGTTCTGATTCATCTGTGTGTAGTATGTGTGCTGAGATAGATGAGTTCATACTGTTGATTGTGTTGATTGTTCTGATTGTCCTACAGGTTCTGGTATTGATGCACCAGTTGTGTCAATTGAGTCAGAATGCAGTGGCTTGATTACAGCAATTATAGATACATCTGACTTGATTGATTTGCAGGTTGCAGAGGTTTCTACCAGTACCAGATTGTTACCTTCTATTGTTCAGCCCCCATCACTGGAGCTGAAGCCACTTCCCACTCACCTCAAGTATGCATATTTGGAGGATGAGCAGAAGCTTCCAGTGATCATCTCTACTGCTCTCTCAGCTGATCAGGAGCAGAGGTTGTTGCACGTGATTAGAGAGCAAGGAGAGCTCTAGGTTGGACTTTGGCAGATATTCCGGGTATTAGCCCCTCCTTGTGTATGCATCGGATTCTGTTGGAGGATGGGGTTAAACCTGTGAGGCAGCCTCAGAGAAGGCTGAATCCCCAGATTCTTGACGTGGTCAAGAAGGAGGTCACCAAGCTGCTACAGGCGGGTATCATATATCCCATATCAGATAGCACTTGGGTGAGCCCGGTACAGGTGGTACCGAAGAAATCTGGGATTACAGTTGTGAAGAATGAGAAGATGAGCTGATTCCTACTAGGGTGCAGAACAGCTGGAGAGTCTGCATCGACTACAGGAGGCTCAACCAGGCGACCAGGAAGGATCACTTCCCACTTCCTTTCATTGATCAGATGCTGGAGCGCCTGGCAGGTAAATCCCATTACTGTTTCTTAGATGGTTTCTCTGGTTATTTTCAGATTTGTATTGCACCAGAGGACCAATACTACATTTACCTGTCCTTTTGGTACCTTTGCATATAGGAGGATGCCTTTTGGTCTATGCAATGCTCCTGGTACTTTCCAGAGATGCATGATGAGTATATTTGCTGATTTACTTGAGCATTGCATAGAGGTTTTCATGGATGATTTTAGTGTATATGGCTCCTCATTTGATGCATGTTTGGATAGCTTGACTAGAGTGCTTGATAGGTGCATAGAGACTAACCTTGTTCTTAATTATGAAAAGTGTCATTTTATGGTAGAGCATGGTACAGTCTTAGGCCATATTATCTCTAGGAAGGGTATAGAGGTAGATCCTGCAAAAGATGTTATTTCACACTTGCCTTACCCCTCTTGCGTGCGAGAGGTTCGATCTTTTCTTGGACATGCAGGTTTCTATCGCAGGTTCATTCAGGACTTCAGTCGATAGCCCTTCCGCTGTCCAACTTGCTACAGAAGGATGTCAGCTTTGAGTTTGGAGAGCGGTGCAGAGAGGCATTTGATCGCCTCAAGAGAGCTCTCACCACCACTCCCATTATTCAGCCACCGGATTGGACGCTTCCGTTCGAGTTGATGTGTGATGCATCAAACTACGCCTTGGGAGCTGTTTTGGCACAGAGGGTTGGTAAGCTGTCTCATGTGATATATTATGCATCTAGGACTTTGGATGCAGCACAGGTAAATTACACTACCACTGAGAAAGAGTTGTTAGCAATTGTTTTTGCATTGGATAAGTTTTAGATCATATTTGCTAGGCTCTAGGGTAGTGGTTTTTACTGATCATGATGCTCTTAAGTTCCTTTTGAAAAAGACATTCCAAACTCAGGTTGATCAGGTGGATGCTACTGCTACTCTACTGGAGTTTGATTTGGACATCCAGGATAGGATGGTGCGCATAATCTGGTAGCAGACCATTTGAGCCGCATTGAGAGATGGCGGAGGATGTGTTTCCTATTCGGGATGACTTCCCGGATGAGCAGCTTATGGCTTGCTTCATTCCCTTCCCCTCCCCTTACCCCTTGGTTTGCTGATATTGTTAATTATCTTGTTGCATCTGTTTTTTCCACCCTTGGCATCTAGGCTCAGAGAGATAGACTTAAGAGTGATCCAAGTATTATGTATGGGATGACCCTTATTTATGGCGTTTTTGCAGTGACCAGGTTATCCGTAGGTGCATTCCAGATCAGGAGATCCAGTCTGTACTTCAGTTCTGTCATTCCTCACCTGTTGAGGACATCTTGGCCCCAGAGGACAGGACGAAAGGTGCTGGATGTGGATTTTATTGCCTACGATTTCAGAACGCCTGGAGTCTCCTCTACATGCGAGCAGTGTCAGAGAGCAGGAGCGGCCATTTCTAGCAGGCAGCAGATGCCCCAGCACCTATGTTGTTTTGTGAGATTTTTGATGTGTGGGGTATTGATTTTATGGGTCCATTTCCTGTTTCTTTTTGGTTTTATATATATATTGCTTGTTGTGGACTATGTCTCCAAGTGGGTGGAGGCTATAGCCACAGGACTAATGATGCTCGAGTTGTTGTGGATTTGTCAGGTCCTCACATCTTTTGCAGGTTTGGAGTGCCTCGAGCCATTGTTAGTGATCAGGGACCCACTTCTGTAACCGGTCCATGGGCTTTGCTGAAAAATATGGGGTGGTGCATAGAGTTTCTACACCATACCACCCCAGACTAATGACAGCTGAGATCTCCAACAGAGAGATCAAGAGGATTCTAGAAGATGGTGCACCTAACATGAAGGATTGGAGCCGCCGCCTTCATGATGCTCTCTGGGCTCATAGGACCCGCCTACAAGCACCTCTTGGGATGTCTCCCTTTAGAGTTGTTTTTGGTAAGGCTGCCACTTACCTGTGAGATTGAGCATCGGCCATACTGGGCAGTTAGGGCTTTGCAATTGGATTGTGACCAGGCAGGAGTGCGGAGGAAGCTTCAGCTGCAGGATTTAAGTGTGGGGGAGGAGATTTGTAGTTTTTAGGACTTTAGGATTGATTTTAGGAATTAGTATGTGGTTAGGATTTATATTTTTGTGTGTTGTAATTTTTAGGATTGTTAAAAAAAAAATTGTTTGCTGTTTTACTGTTCAAAAAAAGAAAAAAAGAAAAAATGTTATTTTACTGTATTTTTTGGTGTTTTCCATAGGAAATTTGCTGTTTTTGAGTTGCTGTCAGCATTTTCAATAGCTATTGTAGCTACTGCTGTTACGTTTTGCTGTCTGAAATTATTGTAATCTGTCTGTTTTGCTGTTGCTTTACTGTTTTTGCATTACTGTAGCTGCTGTAACGTTTTTATTGATGTTTTTTCAGCAGAATTTTTTTTTACAGCAGTTTTGTTACAGCAGAATTTCATTTTACAGCAGAATTTTGACAGTTATCTGAATTTTACAGCAAAAACGAATTTTCGACAATAGGAAATAATACATTTGGCATGTTTTTCATTGGATTTTTAGATTGTGTTGGTAGTGGCATTTTCATCATATTTGGACAATTGGTTTCTTGATTTATGTTGTTGGATTCCTTATAATTTAGTGAATAAGTTGGTTTTGATGATTATTGGGTTGAATATTTTGTGATAGAGTTGTCCTTGGTGAGATTTTGAGCCTTATTGATGGATGGACCATTCTATGCCATTCTCTCTTTTCTTGTGTATTTCATTCTTGTTTGCTTATGCTCTAGAACTTGGCTTGACTCTTTGATTTTCAACTTTGTTCACATGCATGTATTGAGATGATTGAGGCATTTTTGTTGATAATTGAGCTACTAGCCATATTAGCTTACCTTGATGATTTTCCACTTGCTAGCCCCTTTGAGCCTATGGATCCCATTTCTTGTTTTTGAAAGCTCATTACAAGCCTTGAAAGTGAAAAACCATGATTGTCCTTGCCTTAGAGGATAAGGAGCTTTGGAATTGTTTTGGGAATAGGCTCTTGAATGAGTGTGGGGTGTGCTTGAATTTCTTATCTTATCTCCTCTGTGGATATCATATTGTTGACCTTTGGCTAGTTACAAAGAAAAAAAATGAAAAAGGAAAAGATAGAAAAGTAAAAAAAAAGAATAAAAAAAAAGCTCAAAAAAAGTGTTAAAAAAAAGAGCAAAGAAATAAAGTGTTCTTGAAATAGCAAAAATGGGTCAAAAGGTAGAAAAATGAGTTTAATTGTATTCTTGAGATGTATGCTACTTGCATTTCTTCTTGGATTTATTCCCCATTGCTCCTCTATTCTCTTTGGTTTTTAACTTCTTATCCTTCATTTTCCCTACCTTTACCTTGGCCCCATTACATCCTATTTGAATCCTCTTCTTTGCTTGCATGTGTTTCAATTGTTGTGGATATTAGAGTCTTGCCAAGCCTATGGTAGTGCCTGCTTTCATGAGTGCTTTGAGTGTATATCACAAGCCTAAACACTTGAGAGTTGGAGAGTTTGTCTTGTGAGGATTCTATCACTTTTGATTCACCCCTTTGATTTGATTCACCTCCTTGTTTGCTAAATTGTAGGGAATTCCATTCATAATTTTCTTGACTCCATGACTCCTTTGATGATGTATTATGCCTACTCCTATGCATTCCTTGGATCTCTTGTTAATAATGCCACTTGTATTTGCATTGTGCTCCCTAATTGATTTTTAGCTTCATGTGGTGTTTTACCGGAGTGCAAAAGGGCAAGTGTGGGGGAATTTGATGAACACATTTTTATTCACACTTTGCATAATTATCTTAGCTTGCTTGGACTATAATTGTTATTAAATCCACTGTTTTAATTGGAATTTACCAAATTGGGCTTAATTGGGCTTTAATTGTGATGTTGTTTAAATTCGGATTTTTAAGCCTACTGACCTACCTGTCTTGTTTTGATGATATTTGGAGCTATAGGTGTCCGATTGAGAGATTCCAGTGGCATTGGAAAGCTAACTTCCGGGGCTTTAATTTGATATCCAATATGACCATATTACCATGAAGAATTAGGAGCAGTTGCTGTTTGAAAATCGCCTACTGTTGCTGTCTGACACAAGTCCGAATTTGATTAGTTTTGTAATTAGTTTGTGGGCCTGTTTTAATTAATTTCAGCCAATTAGGCCTAATCAGATTGTTAGTGATTTAGGCTCTATAAATAGGTGTGTTGCTGAGTAGTTTAAACACTTTACATTCATTTTTCAGAATTAGAAAAAAAGACTCTCCACTTTCCCTCTCTTTTCTCTCTTCTTGCAATTTTCGAATTTGGTTCCTCTTCTTCATCTTCTTCAATTTTCGAGTTCTCCTCCATGGAAATGGAAGGCTAAGCTCAAGGATTGTTTTCTCTACTGAATTCACAAAGGAAATTGAGGTTATAATTTCGTTTTTCATGTCTTGAATTCTTGGACATTCTTCACTTTCCTTCTCCTAGTTTCTTGATGTTTAGGTTTTGAATTTGAAATTGAGTTACATGCTTTATGGAATTCGAATTCTAATATGAATCTAACTCACATTTTAGGTTGCTTAATCTGAAATGAATTCTAGGTTTGCTTAATTCCAAGGATTAGAAATTAGGATTCATGCTAGTTTGCTTTATTCTAGTGTGAAAATTAATGAGGATGCTTAATCCGAATTTGAATCTGTCAAGGAATTGAGGAATTTTGTATAAACCAATGATTGATCCAATTTGTGAATGAGGTAGAGAACCAATTCGTTTTTCTGAAATTGTTTTTCTGCAAATTTAAATTCTGTTTTGGAAATTAGTATGAACAACAATCAAAATCCTCTTGTGTGTGAGTTGCTATGGGATTGAAATTCCGAATTTGTAATTGGATTCCTTGAGAGAGACGACTTTGGGTTAATCAACCTACTGCACTTTAATTCATTTTATTTGGTTGAGTACGGCCTCGACCAATCATCTACAGCCCCTATTAATAGTGAAGTAACCATAGTCCCTTGATTGAGGTCCTTGAGAGAACCACTTGGGTTGACTCTAGTTATAATATTTTTTTTTCATTTGATTACATCATCTTTAACATGTTCAATTTTTTTATAAATAAATTTTTAAATAGGATTTGTCAAACTAGACTTTTTAAAAAGTTAGACTCAACCTCAGATTAAGAAGATAGGTAAGGTTTAGACCTTAACAAAACTATCTTTGCCCAGCCTATACTTCCACCACTGATTACATAAATGTATGGATTTGTTTTGGATTTGGACTAGAATGATGATATTTGATTCGAATTGGATGTTTGGACTGTTATTATTTGGGGTCAAAGGATGTTTGGACTGTTTTTTTTTTTGGTCATTTGGACGGTTTGAATCCAACAAATGTTTAGACCGACGACTGCTTTGGGGAGTTGCTTTTCGAACCCTCTTTTGCTATTCGCACCCCATCTCATTCCCCTTCCCATATTACCCCTACCCCTACCCCCAATGGCCCCCTGCACCTCAACCTTCTCCCCTCCCCACCCCCACTCCCTTTCCCGTCCCCTTCCGCTCCGCTTCCCCCTCCCCCTTTAATTTTTTTTAATGTTTTTGGGTTTAGAGACGGAAAAATTATGTCTCTAAACTGCTGATGCAAAACTGCATGCCCCCACTGCACTGCAACCCCCCTTCCACTCACCCAACCACTGTCTCCCCCTCCCACCCACTCCCCCACCCCCTTCCAAATATTACAATCCCAACAACCCACTTCCCCACCCCCAACGTCCCCCACCCCCGTCCCTGTCCCCGTCCCTGTCCCCGTCCCCCTTAATTTTTCTTTAATTGAAGTTTTGGTTTAGAGACGAAATAAATTCTGTCTCTAACCAATTTTTTTAAAAATAATTTTCGAAAGGTTTCGAAAGTTGGTTTCAATCCGGAAATTACTTTCCGGAGGTTTCGGAAGTTGATTTTAAAAAAAAATTGGTTTGAGACGGAATTTTTACGGAATTTTTCCGTCTCTAAAACAAAACCTTCAATGAAAAAAAATCAAGGGGTGGGGGAGTGGGGAAGAACGGTGGGGGGAGCTGCAGGAAGTTGCACCAGTGTAGTGGGAGGGGTGGGCCATGGGGTGGGGGTAGGTAGTATAGGGGTAGTATGGGGAATCGGTATGGGATGAGGGTGTGAATAGCAAAAGGAGGGTTCTAAAAGCAAGTCCCCTGCTTTGGTCGCCGATCAATCAAGCGGCCCATTCACATAAATCCCCAGGCCTATTTTGTATAGGATATTTTAGCCTTGACCAAAAAATAAACGATGTTATATCCTTTTTTTTCATGTTTCGTTTTGTAACACACACATGTAAATTGATAGTACCGCTTGAGTTGGGTAGGATATTCATGGGAAGCAAAACTCTCCCTCTCATTATTTAATGCGGATGCATGTACAAGGCTTGAGTGGGAGTGGAACAGCCCCTGCCAATTGGCTCATGGTCTCAGTGATTTTTTTCATATTTACATTTTTTTGAATTTTTTATTATCTAAACTTTTTAATTTTAGGTTTAATTGCACTTTTAGATCCCTTATTTTTTTTGCTATTTTGATCCCCTAAATTATTTTTTTGTGATTTGGTCCCCCGAAGTTTGTTGTACTCTTTCGTTTTTTAAGCTATTTGAGCTTTCCATTTATTTGGAAGCAATGTGTTTTGCTCACAATGCCATAACTTGCTTACAAGAGATTGAAGACCCCAAAGCTCAATTGACTTTGAAGAAAGAAGAGTACAATAAATTTTAGGGTCCAAAATCACAAAACAATTTTAGGAGACCAAAATCATGAAAAATATTAGAAGGACTAAAATCAGGGATAGATTATGTGAACCAAAACTGCAATTAAGTTTTTTTTTTATAATTTTCTAGTTAAATTTTTCTCTTGAATCTCAAGTTTTTATATTGTAAAATTAATTACTTTAAAATTATTAGTTTTATACTAAAACATTTTTGCTATGAAATCTCAACTGTTTCACTTTTATATTAAAATTAAATATTTTAAGGGTTGATTAGTATTTTTAATCTACTCTCTTTTTTTAAAAAATGACGTATATTCTAAAATTTTCTTCTTTTAAATTTCAAATTCAATTTTTTTAACTATATATATTAATAAAATTTTGATTATATCAGAGTTAGTTTTTTAAGTATTATATTTAAATTAATTTTGTTTTAATTTAAATTCTAATTATTTTTTAATTATATATTATATATAATTTATATTATAATTATGTACGTTTTAAAATATTTTAAATTGATAATTTTTGAATTTTCCCTAAATTTAAAATCAATGTTTTTAAAACCGAACCAGTAATTGAACCGGTGAAGGCACGGGTTCACGGTTCAATGGTTAAACCGTGGTTGAACCGGTATTAATTAAACATATATTTTAAATATTATTCTTTTAATTAATAAAATAACATAAAATTATAAGAAATTAAGATATATGAAGTTATAAATTTTTTTAAATAACCTTATTATAAGGTTCATAAAACATTAAAATAAAAATAATTGATAAAATAATAACATCTGTGTGCAATTCTCAAACATATGTTTTTATTTATTTTAAAAGTATTTTAAATTAATAAAAAATACAAAATACAAATTTTTTTTTTTTTAAAGACCGGTTCAACTGATTTGACCGATTTTTATCGGTTTTCCAATTTTATGACCGGTTATATGTAAGGCCAATTTTGTAGTTCTGTTGGACCGGTCACATGACCGGTTCACACGATTTTCCAGTACGGTCCGGTTTCATTACTCTGTTTAAAACTAATGCATCCGATATTGCTAGTATTTGATAATTCTCGTTTCTTAAAGCATATCCTTCTTTAACCATACACCGACACATGATAACATAATAATGTTTAACAACGGAAATGATAAAATTCAAGAAATGTTTTTCAACGAAAACTTTCGAATAAACGACCATCGTATGATTATGATCTTGATTTTTTTACTTTTATTTTGATTTATATTTATTTTAAAATATAGCCGATGGCAACGGTGATTTCATGATATTATAACTAAATCAGTTGTGTTTGTGGTATACCTTACTTCTTTCATTAGTTCTTCACATAATTAATTTCATGGGTAAAAATATGAAACTGGTCCCTGTAAAAATATCAGTTTTGAATTTAGTCCCTACAAAATTTTTTCTTTTTATTTGACCCTTATAAATATTTTTCGTTTTATTTTTGGTCCCTACCGTTATTTTCGCTGTTAAATGATGACGTGGCAGACAGAAAACACAGTCAACATGATGATGTGGACTCTCATTTGCCTATGTGTAAATCTGATGTGGAATATTTATGTTTTGCTTATTTTATTTTTTTATATAAAGTTGGAAAACCAATTGCACTGTTAGATTGGGGAACAATATGCGTGGGAAACTATTCCCAATTAATCCTGTAGACACACCACAACCAAAAAAAAAAACCACTCATCTTCACAAACAGCACCACCGTCAACCTCTTCTCATCACCGGAGCTACTACCCCAATCCACTGTGCACGCCGCCGCGGTTGCCCAACAGCTTCCCTGCACAACTGCACATTCTGGATCAATATCTCAATATCTCTAACCCCTCACCATCAAATGGAAGAACACACAGAATAGAGGAAACGAAACAAATCCAGATCGAAAGGGGCACATAGGCGTCATTACCATCATTATTCCAATTCAGCCATACCAGTTCGTGAGCAACCACTGCCTTCTCAGATCTAAACCACCACCTCCAACAATCACCATCACGAATCCACGACCAACAACCATCAGATCCACCACCGCCACCGCAAAGTGTAGCTTTCCAACAGACTTGCAGTTGCACGACGTGGTGCAGTTGTTTCTCTTCCTTGTGCGCGACTGTTTAGCGGCCACCGGATATCACTTTCCTCCCCATCACCAACCGGCCGCTACAAGAAATCAGGACGACCATAACTGCCACTGCGGAGTGTGGCCCTCTTCTCGGCTGCAAAAAGCCGTTATTACGGACGCCTTCTCTCATCTCAGTCGCCATGAAACCTGCAGATCGTGTCGTTCCACCGCGTCGTGCTACTGCAGCAGCTTCTTCATCCCACGACAACCCCGTCTTCATCTCCGTCGCGGCGCTCCTGCAAGCCACTGCAGACGCGCCTCCGCCTGCACTTCCGCCTTGGTCGAGGCAGCATCCCCGCCGTCGTGTGCTCTCCCCGCTTCTCTATTAAATGAAGAAGAAGAAGATGAAGACCATCTAATGTGCAATTGTTTTCCAACTTTATATAAAGAAAAAAACAAGTAAAACATAAATATTCCACATCATATTTACACATAGGCAAATGAGAGTCCACATCATCATGCTGACTGTATTTTCCGTCTGCCACGTCATCGTTTAACAGTGAAAATAACAGTAGGGACCAAAAACAAAACGAAAATATTTATAAGGACCAAATAAAAAGAAAAAATTTGCAGGGACTAAATTCAAACTGGCATATTTTACAGGGACCAACTTCATATTTTACCCTAATTTCATTGAACAAATCTTTCAATTTTCTCTCTCAAATTAACCTTTTTTAAAAATAATTTCAAACTTTATTTTAGAGTAGCTAGCTAGCTTCAAATCTATGACTAAGAATACTTTTATAAGAAAATAATATTCAAAAGTATAAACTATTCTTTGTTTAAGATTTCAACCACAAACAATAGTTAAAATAATATTTATACAAATTAAAATATTTGTTTATTATTATTGTGTCAAAAGAATGACTTTATGTTTAAATATGTTTTTTCCCTATAAATTAGTGAATTTTGTTTTAGTCCTTACTAAATTTTTCACCTAAATTTAGTACCTCATTAATTTTTCGTTACCAAATTCAGTCCCTCCCGTTAAGTACCTGTTGTTAAGTAATGACACGACACTTTACTCATTCTAATCAGTCGTGCTGACCTGTCTCAATGAACATACCCGTCATCCAATCACATTTCATTTCATTTTATCTTTATTTTTTGTTTGATGAAAATAAATTATCAGAAAATATTAATAAAAGTAACAGGGAGATCAAGGAAGGGATTTACTTTTATTAATGTTTTATGATAATTTATTTTCATCAAATAAAAAATAGAGATAAAATAAAATAAAATCTAATGTGGATGACATATAAGTTCATTGAGACAGGTTAGCCCAACTGATTAGGATGAGCAAAGAGTCACGTCATGATCACTTAACAGCGGATACTTACCGGGAGGGACTAAAATTGGTAGTTAGGCATGACAATTAAACCCGAACCCGCTGGTACCGACCCCACCCCGCCCCGACTTTGACGGGGAAAACCCGCTTTGACCGGGTTTAAGTAAAACCCGACCCCGACCCCGCCCGCCTTTAACGGGGACGGGGGCGGGTTTGGAGGTGCAAGAACCCGAACCCGCCCCGATAGAATAATTAAATAATTTTAGTATACTAATAGTTAAATAATAAAGGTTAACTTATATATTTTCCTTAAAATATAGAGCCTGTTTGGGTGGAACTTCTGCAGAAGTACTTCTAGGTGAAAATATAGCATGAATTAAAGATGTCAAATACATTTAACTTCTCCATAAGTTAAAATTAGTTACTTTTGGAGAATTTAGATGGGAGAGCTTTTGGTAGGTGGTTTACAAAGACTAATTTTAACTTATGGAGAAGTTAAATGCATTTGATCTCTTTGATTCATGTTATTTTTTCACCTAGAAGTACTTCTGAACAAGTTCCACCCAAACAGGCTCATAATATAGTTCTTAAGTTTCTTATTTTTTTAGGATTATCAATGTCTATATTTACTTATTATTTGAATTAGAATATATTAATATATATGACTTATTTAAAATCATATATTTAAGTTATAAAAAATGAGAAACTATGAAAAAATAGAGAGGGTGAAATCTCCGCGGGTTTCCTCAAACCCGAAGGGGACCCGCGGGGATGGGGTTGGGTTTCATAATTTCATACCCGCTCACTTTAAACCCGAACCCGAACCCGCCCCGACTTTTATGGGGGCGGGGGACGGGGAGGGAGGCAAAAACCCCCTGCCCCAGACCTGCCCCGTTGCCATGCCTATTGGTAGTGAAGAATTAATGAGAGACCAAACTTAGGTGAAAATTTTTAAGTAGGGACTAAACCAAATTCACTAATTTTATAGGGACCAAAAACATATTTAAGTCATCACATTATTATTATTATTATTATTTTACGGAAAAAAAACAAGTATGCCATTAAGAATGAAGGGACCGGGCAAATTCCAGATCCACTGTAGAGAATACAAACAGGAGTTTCTTCCACCCAAACAAGATTAGGATGGTTACAAGCTACTTGGCAAGCAGGTGAGGCAGCAAAAATTGCTCTCACGGAAAACAATGAGAAAAGCATAAATAACTGGAGAACTAACTTGAAAACGTAAATTTCAGAGGCTATCAAGTAGAAATAAGACAATCCAGATGTGTGATTTTGTAAAGTCCTGATTAATCTTGACAATCCGACTCAGCTATATTTCTTGGAATCCCATCTCCACAGCAAATTGGAGCCCTGAACGAAGTCCTAGTGCCTCAGCCGTTTTGGAGTCCGGCCCCAATTAAGCCTCCAGGTAGCAGCTCCAAGAACTATACCCTTTCAAAATCTCTGATCACAGCCGCAAACCCCCCACCAACCTCCCTCTGATTAGGCTATGTCTGTATTAATTTATATACTCCTTCGCGGTGCAGACCAAGATGATGTACGACTAATACGAGGAAGAGATGCTTGGACGCAGGCACGCATTAGCTTGAGTGTAGTGTTCACAGAACTTAACGGCAGTCTCAATAAGCTTCGGGATTGAATAGCATTTTGTTCAAAGATCAACTTGTTCTTCCAAACCAATGCTATATATTAATGCTGCAAATAGACCACAATTTTCATTCTGATTATCTTGCAAAAAGTGATCAATTACCTCAAAAAGGGACAGCCGAAACATTGCATTGATAGCCGGTTCAGAGGGGACTTTCTCCAAAATTCTGAAGTCCATTGGCACTTAGGAAGACATGGTCTAAGGATTCAGAATCCTGATGGCATCGGGACAGATCGGATGCAAGCTCATTCCTCGTGAGATTAGAGCTTCTCTCACAGGGAGACAACCTTTCTTAATTCTCAGATAAGGTGCTTATATTTCAGGACTGTTTTGATGGACCATAGCTTCTTCCACAACAGCTGGTCCGCAGCAGAGACAGGCAGGGACAGGGAGGAGCCTTTCATGCATTTGATCACAAATGAAATGATATCCGGCTTGACTGAGTAGATTCCATTCTTGGGTACCACCCCAGCAAAGGGAATCTGTTCTGCTATGGTTTGGAAGCCGGGGATTGCCTAGAATGAAGATCCACCTCATGCTTCCAAGAAAATCTCATTCAATAACTCATCTTTTCCAACTGTTGGAAACTGGGTCTATGAGAGACTCAACTCTACCATCAATCAACTCTCTGGGGGGCAGGAGACCATGGGCGGTATCCAGGATAATGGGGAATCCAACCATCTCCCAAATTTAATTGATGAGCCGTTGCCAACAGTCCAATAAGCACCACGACTAAGAACCATTGCACCGCGTGTATACTCCTCCATGTAAAGCTCGGAGAGTAACCAAGGGGAGCAGGATTTAAGTTGATCTCGTGAAGTACTTGGCTTTCAGACAAGAGGACATAAGGGAAGAGGGTGTTGTTGGCCAGACGCCAACCTTGCTTTGCTAATAGGGCCTGGTTAAAGTTCCGAAGGATCGAAAGCCTCATGCCACCACTACTCTTTGGAACACTAAGCTTCTTCCACGACACCCAATGAATTTTCCTCTCTTATTTCTACTTCCCTACCAGAATCTACTAAGTCAATGGCCTCAATTGAATCACATAAGTTTGGGGAGAAGGAGCACCCCATGATAAAGCACGGGATTGCTTGAGCTACAGCTTTAATGAGAGTTTCCCTGCCCTTGCAGTTGAGAGGAACCGTTCTTTCCAACCCTTGATTTGTCTTCCAAACCGCTCCCGAACAACTCAAAATTTGTGGTTTTTTGATCTCCCAAGAAGGTCGGGATACCCAAGTATTTTGCGAGTGATGAGATCAACAGCCTTAACCTTTATCCACCCCTTGATCAAATTTTGTTCTATCATGAGGAACATTTCGGCTAAAAGTCAATTCTGATTTCTCAAAATTAATGAGTTGACCCGGGATGCTTTTGAGAGATTATAGGGGCACCTCTAGCTATACGGATGCCATGGAGAGAATTATTCAAAAACAACTATCTGAATAAAGCCTGAGAAAACTTCAGCACATAAAATGAAGAGATATGGGGACATAGGATCACCCTGTCTGAAACCTCTTTTTGGGTTGAAAAATTCGAAGAAAACCATTCAATAGGACTACGGAGGACACAGTAGTAGAGACACATCTAAGAATGGAGGGCAACAAAATGAGGATGGGAATCCCATTGATAACATAACTGCTTCTAAAAAATTCCATTCCACACTATCATATGCTTTTGCCATATCTAACTTAAGCCAATGTACCCCTTTCCTCCCTGTTCTTTTTTTCTTCATATAATGGAAGATATCAAAAGCAATCAAGGCGTTATCAGTTATTAGTCTACCTGGGACAAATGCGCTCTGATGAGGGCCCATATATCGGGAGAACGAGTTTTTAGTCTATTAGCAATGGTCTTGGTGACTAATTTGAGCACCACATTACAGAAGATATGGGTCTGAAATCACCTGGTTCGCCTTGGTTTTTTGACTTTGGGGGATCATACAAATGTGGGTACTGTGATGGGCTCCGGGCTTAAACCGTCATTCAGAATATTCAACACCATTGAGAGGCAATCGGGCCCCACAGTAGACCAATAATGCTGGAGAAAGAATGCTGGAATTCCATCTGGGCCCGGGGCCGCCCAACTTTTCAAATGCTTTAAGGCTGCTAGTACTTCCAATTCGGTGAAGGGGTCAGCAAGTACCTGGAACATGTGGGCCGGGACTCTGTCTTTGACTACACTCACGGAATCTTCAATGTGGGAGGTGTCCCCTGCATGGAAAAGGGTAACAAAATAGTTTGTCATGATGCGCGCGATATCCTCCTCCTCCTCAAATTTGCGCCCCTCATCATCCAAGATAAAGTCCACCCAATTTGTCTCCTTCCTTTGGCTTGCTTTATGGTGAAAAAACTTGGACTTTTGATCTCCATATTTAAGCCAAGAAGCACGGCTCCTTTGCTCCCAAAATATCTCCTCCGATGCCAAGAGATCATCAAGTTCGGCCTCCACACTTTTAATTTCATCTAAAGTGCCCCTCTCCAATCTTGGAATTAAGCATCCATAATTTCTTCTGGCACTTTTTAATCTTCTTAGGCACGTTGCCATATAGTTCATCTCCCCACATATCCAATTCTTGGAGGCAATGATGGAGTTTATTTGGAAGGTCCCCACTTGCCATACACCAAGCTCTTGACACACGATATTGGAGATCCTCCTCATGGGTCCATACTTCCTCGAAGCGTGTAAGTTTTCTTCTTCTTCCTCTTGTTTCTACTGGGCACCATAATTCAGGAAGTAAGGGGCAAGTGGTCGGATGTGTACTTTGTGAGATGGAAACACGACCATTTGGATAGGAATCAATCCAGGCTTGAGATGCCAGCATGCCGATCTAATCGAGCTTGGATTAACCCCTCCCCATCCATTTGTGTTCCATGTGAATGGAATCTCCTTCAAACCCAATATCCATTAAGCCACATTCCTGGAAAGTATTCCGAAACAGTTCCACACACCCCACTGGAGGGGGATTCCCCACCGAGTTTTTCCTGTGAGGACAACACCATGTTTAGATCCCCGAAACAGAGCCACTTACTAGGGTCATGAGCATTTGAAAGAATTTTTAGCAACTCACAGGTCTTGAATTTGTTATGAGCCTCAGGGTGGCCATAGATGGCTGAGGCTCTGAAGAGAGAATCCCCCTCATAATTGGTGAGCTGAAAGTCAATGTGATTTAAAGAGGAAGAGAGAATCTCAACTTGCACCGAATTCTTCCACAATAGAGCTATACCCCTCCTCTCGAACGCCCATCCCCCAACACAGCTAACCGCAAATACCTTAGCAAGGCCTCCAATATGACGAAAGCAGGACATTTCAAAATCTTTTCTTTCTGGTTTCCATTAAGAAAACCACAGTGGGTGACTTAGTGGCAATGAGCTTTTTAAGAGCTCGAACTGTCCGGTGGTTCCCAAGCCCCCGACAGTTCCAGGACAAGGTTTTCATTGTTTTCGGCAAACCTGGTGAGCCAGGTTCGCCGCTTCTGAGGCGATGATTGCAGGACTTCTTCTTGAGGGGCTCATCATCAACTGTAAAGGCCTCCAAAAGATTGTGTAATTTCCTCTTAGTCACTTCCTCATGGTGAGGGAGATTCTCTTATTGGACATATTCTCTCATTGGTACTCATCCTCTTCCAGGTTTTGCTTCTTAGATTTAGATCACCATCAATTTTTGCAAGTGGGGCTCTACTCTCAGTAGGTTCAGTAGGGAATGGCTCTGTCATGTGTGCATTATTCCCAACCACAGTGTGAGGGGGAGGGTTCGGTCAGCAGGATTCTTGTTATTTTCAATGTTGTCTCGCGCACTTTGATTGATGGAATTAGAGTCTCCTCCCTGCCCAGAATTCTGTTCATCAATACATCGGTTCCCAGGGCCCATTGCAGCCAATTCTGGGCCATCCTTGGTGACCATTAGAGAAGATAACATCTCTAGAACCTCTTTCGGAATCATCCTCCTTCTCTGTTGAAAGTTAGGCTCTGTCTTGTGATCAGGTACCTTGCTGTGATCGACTATTCTTCTTCCAACAACAGAGGATCGAAGCCATGAGCCCAACAATCCTTCCTCTTGTGCATCATTATCAGAGGATGTATGGCTCCTCTCACAGGATTCTTCCTCATGTCCAACCAGGCCCACACAAATAACAAAATTGAGGAAGACGTTCGTAGCGAAAATCAACCCACATGACACATCAACTTGACTCCCAACATTAATCCTAGCCAGCAAAGGTTTTGATAAATCAAAGTCAACAAGAATTTTTAAAAAGGATCCTCTCTCCCTGTTTTCAAAAATCTCTGATTCCCTGACTTTCACCCATGCAAGCACCAATTTTTTGGCCCATAGATACCAAAAGACAGTGAGGAGGGAGACCCCCAAATTTGAATTCTGAGAGGGACTGTCGTGAAGCACAAGGCACCCGGGTCAAAACCTCTATCCCATCTCTTTAAGCACAGCCATGAATTTTTGAAAATCCATGGACTCCCTTTAAGAATA
This sequence comes from Sesbania bispinosa, assembly GCA_026901365.1. Taxonomy (NCBI): domain Eukaryota; kingdom Viridiplantae; phylum Streptophyta; class Magnoliopsida; order Fabales; family Fabaceae; genus Sesbania; species Sesbania bispinosa. Next base: position 104,416 of record QLOH01001127.1, on the reverse strand, counting down.
CGTTCCAATCAGATTCCACATCGAAAAAAATTTGGAATATTTTGGCTCTAATTCTTCCACCTTGAAGGCCCCTAGGGTTAACCAGATACCCAATAGAGCACTTCTGCAAACTATTTTACGTGGATCGGTTTGGCCACTAATGGAATTTCCCCAAAGGCTCTTTGACATCGCGAGACACTATCAACAACATCTTCTTCAGTGGAAACAAACCAGTAGGGGGGGATTTCTCTGTGACATGTTGCTCCAGAGGGGGATAGGATACGGCACGCAGCGATGCGAGAGAAACATGAGAGACGGACTGGAAGTACTACGTAGCGCGGCTCTGCATGGAAAATCCTAGCAGAGAGACGGCACGAGGACCTCCGTTGTTGTTATTATTATTATTTGAGAAAGAGCATCATGAAATTACTTTATACGTCAGTGCAAGGAGTTTTTAAAGTTTTGAGATTATTCTTTAGTAATTATGGTGACGACAATATTTGAATTGATAGAAGCACTTATAAGTGATACCAACGTCGGGTAACAGGAGTCCCAAAAATGGCAAAATGCACGTGATGTGTTGCTTTCTTTTCATTATTTCACGGTTTGAAACTTATGACACCAGCAATCGTTCGTTTAGTATTATTGGGTTGAGAACGAGACACTCACTCGGTGCGTCAATATCGCATTAAAAACAAGGGTTGATATAAGTGATACATACTTAATTTCTCATAAATATGTATTGAGTTTGAATTTTGTAAATAAAAAAGAATTTCATTAGAAGAATAGGTTCTACTATAATATAGACGTTGTGGTTCGGATTGCCTCTCATAGAGGATAACTTGAATTAAAAAAATATCGCATTAAAAAACAGAAACGCTTTGCTTAATCAAATCCTATTATTATAAGGCCATCACCTCTGAAAAGATCTCTCACCGATCTCACAGAAATAGAATTCACGACAGCATAGCGTGCACCAAATAAACCACTCACTTTTATTCCTGGCCGCACATAATGCATTCTTTTTATTTTTTAATATAGTATACATTTCTTTCCTATTTCACACATGAATTTAAAATTCCCTTGAATACATTTGTCACTGTGCGTACACGCACACGAACTATATATTATGTAACTTTATAACTTTTTAATTTTATTAAGTCAAAATATTTTGGCTAAAATATGTTATTAGTCCCCCAAAATATCCCGATTTTTTTATTTGGTCCCCCAAATTTTTTTTCCAAGTAGTCTTCCAAATTTTTTTCATTCCCATTTGGTCCCTCTGTTAGTTTACCGTTTATTATCTCCATTAATACAACTTAGCTGGACAAAATAATCATACATGGAATGGATATGTGTCTTCTTATGTGTCCTACATGATAAAATAAGCTTATAGGTGGTGAATCAACGCATTTTTGTGAGTCGCATTGATGAACTCTATAATTGTTTTTTTTTCATGAAAGGTGGTGATATAAGTCATGTAGGACACATAAGATGACACATATGCATGCCATGTTATGCTTATTTTGTCCACCTAAGCTGCCACGCAAGCATTTAACGGAGATAATAAACGGTGCACTAATAGAGGGACCAAATGGGAATAAAAAAAAATTTGGAGGACCACCTGAGAAAATTTTTTTTTTAGGACCAAATGAGAAAATTTGGATATTTTGGGGACCAAAAATATAATTTAACCAAACATTTTTAACATAAAATATGTTTAAAATAACTGATACCTCTTCATGTTATAAAGTCAGAATAATCTATCAACCTTTAAACTGTTTTACCTTTTATTGGATCTGGGTTTTTTGTGCGTAACTATAGATAAAGACAGATAGATTTAACAGAATTTAGTTTTCTGCAAATTAAAAAACGTTGTATATTCATATTAAGTCATTTTTGTTAATTATTCAAGTAACTGTTGAAATAATTGAATTCATTGAAATTATACTTAATAACATTATAAAAATTATTCACAATACACCAAAATAAAATTTAATATACAGTATTATGATGAGTTTATTGAAGAAGAAAAAAAATATTTTTTCTATAATAAGATGATCTTGTCGTAAGAAGAGAATCACAATTCATATTTTTCTCTTGCTTAATTCAGCAAATTTGTCTTATTGTCAGGTAATGAAACAACATAAAGGTCTCTTGTTTTTTCTTTTTTCACCCCGCTAACAATTAGCACCTGAATCATAATTCAAAGAGCCATGAATGAATTTTCTTTTTTTGTGCAAGCATCAATGAATCTTCTAACAACAAATAAAAATAAAAAACGTTAATTAATTTAATAACTAATTAGTAAGTGAAAATTTGTTAATCAATTAGAATAAAAGGGGATAGTTATACATGTATTTTCTATATGAAATCATTCTATTTAAGACTTTAATAAAGAGAAATTATGTAGCACTTGAATTAACTCGTAACTGGATACATTTAAATTCTCATTCATTTTTAAGGTATGATAAATATAAATTATCTATAAAAATTGAGGTAGGGTTCCTTTAACTTAAAAAAAAAAATAGGGAAATTCACCGAAAAAAATTAGGGAAAAAAACACAATCTTCATTTTTTAGAACTCAGATGAATACAATGAACAAATAAAAACGTCAAAATGGAAGTGTCAGTGTTACCGAGTCAGTCATAGAAACTTGTAGCCACTTCCGACTCTGACTCAGTGATAGAGAGAGTTTCGCAGACTTCTCGTGAGTCTTCAGTGTCGATTGCCATTTCAAGTTCAACGCATTCTCCCCTCTCTCTGCTCAACAATCTCCATTATCACATTTCTTTTTCTACCCTTCTTCTTCTAGGTCCTACCTTCCTTTTCCTTCAACCAAAATGGAAACTGGGTGTTATAAAAAATTTGATCTTTTCTAGATTTGAATCTTTCTAATTTTGATCCCTTAAACAATTTGTCTCGGCAAATTTTGGGGTTTTATTGAAGTTGTTAAGCTCTTCACTTATTAAACAAAGGCTCTCTAGGCCCAGTTTTATTAAGCAGAAAAATACTGAGAAGAAAAAGGTTTCTGATTTAGCAATGGATTCAACTTGTGCAACCCTGAGTACCAATCTTGTTAATGTCAGTAAGGAACTGGAACAAACAGAAGAAGTGGGTTTTGGGGTGAGGCTACAAAGGGAAGTCTGAACACAGGGTTTTTGAGTATTCAATCATGCAAGGCTTCAAAAACTTGTATCAATCTTAGAACCTTCAAGCCAAGAACTGGAATTGCATACGCTGTTCTCACATCAGACATCAATGAAGAAGAGTCCACGGTAAATTGCTAAATGCAACAATATCATTCAATATGGCGTGTTTGATTTTCTGGATTCAATTTCAATGATTGTGGCTTTTGGACTTTGATTTCAGGCATTCCAGGAGGTTCCTACTTTTGAGACTCCAAAAGCAGATCCGAAAAGTGTTGCTTCAATCATATTGGGTGGAGGTGCTGGAACTCGCCTATTTCCTCTTACTAGCAGAAGAGCCAAACCCGCGGTATATATAACTTTCTTTTCTTTTGAGGTTTGAATGTTGTTAGTGCTAAAAATTGCAAAGCAAATACTTTATGCAATATTTTAATGAAACTTGCAGGTTCCAATTGGAGGGGTGTTACAGACTCATAGATATTCCGATGAGCAATTGCATCAATAGTGGCATAAAAAAATATTCATTTTAACACAATTCAACTCTTTCTCCCTCAACCGCCACCTGTCCCGCACGTACCATTTTGGAAATGGCATGACTTTTGGAGATGGTTTTGTGGAGGTGAGTTACTATATTATTGCCATTGGTGGTATTTAAAAGGAAGAGAGATTTATTATCTTTTTGGAACTAGGAAATGCTTCTTTTTATAAACAAGTTTAAAGAAATATGTCAAGCATGAAAGCATGGTGATTATAAAATTGAATCATAATTTACTTGCGAACAGGTCTTGGCTGCTACTCAAACACCTGGAGAGACAGGGAAGAAATGGTTCCAAGGGACAGCTGATGCTGTGAGGCAATTTATATGGGTTTTTGAGGTAAAAATTAAGATGTTGTATATGCTGGAAATACTGGTTTGATGTGGAGTATTGTGAATGTGTGTCTGGTTTATATGTAGGATGCCAAGAACAAGAATGTTGAGCATATATTGATACTTTCTGGTGATCATCTCTACCGGATGGACTATATGGACTTTGTACAGGTAAAATTGATATAATTTCTCATCTATGATTACAACTAATACTTCATTTAGTTTTCTAAAACTAATTGATTTTGATGGGGATTGTCATTGCAGAAACACATTGACACAAATGCTGATATCACAGTTTCATGTGTACCCATGGATGACAGGTATATCCACATGAAAAATCTGCCTGATTTGGTTTGACTGAATTGTAATAATGAAAGCTTACCACCTCTATTTCTAGAGGCAAATTTTCACTAACAATAATACCATTTTTTTTATGTTATATATTAAGTTGCATTTGGAGTTGATCAATGATCAATGTTAAATGTCTTGTAGCCGTGCATCAGACTATGGGCTGATGAAAATTGATAAAACAGGAAGGATTATACAGTTTGCAGAAAAACCTAAGGGGATCAGATCTGAAGGCAATGGTATATTAATAGTATCTCAAGTCTGAACTTTCTTACATCCCTTTACCTGAATTATTGTGAGTCAGTTTATTCTAGTTGCTGTGTAGCTAATACATTGCCAATGACTGCAGCGTGTTGACACCACTCTCCTCGGGTTATCTCCAGAAGAAGCAAAGAAACATCCTTATATTGCATCCATGGGTGTCTACGTGTTTAGAACTGAGACCCTGCTGAAACTATTAAGATGGAGCTGTTCTTCATGCAATGATTTTGGTTCTGAAATCATCCCATCTGCTGTGAGCGAGCACAATGTCCAGGTGAAAGGGAATATTCTTATTGCTGTTCTGTTTTAAAATATTTGACTGCTAATAAAAATAAATCTCTTTAGGTTTAACAGTAACTAACTTCATGTTTCTGCTTTCTGCTTCTATTTGCATTTTCAGGCATATTTGTTCAATGACTACTGGGAAGATATTGGAACTGTAAAGTCCTTCTTTGATGCAAATCTGGCCCTGACAGAACATGTTTGCTTCTCTCCTCTAATATCTTTTAAATTTGGTTCATATTTCTAAGGGTCAGTCTCAGTAACTATTTTGGTATCCGACCAATTTGGATGTTTTTGCATTCTTAAAAGTTCAACTACCAGCCAGTGGATAGGTAATTATAAACCACCGAAAATGAAAGTTGGTTTCAATTCTGAAACAAGTTTAAATCTTCAGAGATGAGGAAAAGCATCACATATTACTGCAGAACAAGGGACCTTTCACTATTTAGAAGCCATAATTGAATAATTGTATAATACTCAATACTTTTGAAAACTTGGTAATGGTATTGGGCAAAAGTGATTTTACCATGACACCTAAAGTTTCCATTCATAAGGAAAAATGGAGCAAATTTACTCATCAAATACGTTATTACTTGCAGCCTCCAAATTTGAATTCTATGATCCAATGACACCTTTCTACACTTCCCCAAGATTCCTACCACCAACTAAAGTAGAAAATGCAAGGTATGACAGCCGGATTTTTCTGGGTTGCTTTAGGAGTTTTATCTTGTGTATGAGTGTTTGATTGGCTTCTCTTATTGATATTACTGTATGAACGATGGACTGGTTTCATAGATCGTGGATGCAATTATTTCTCACGGTTGCTTCTTGAGGGAGTGTAGTGTTCAGCATTCTATTGTTGGAGTACGCTCGCGTTTAGAGTCTTGTGTGGAGCTTCAGGTAAACAATCTGTACTTCGCTATAATTATTACTCTGTTGGTTTTTCTGGGGAGGGGTAAATCATGACCCTTCAAAATTGGTGTTCTACACTTTCTATGTGACTGGTGACTATACTATAATTTGTACCACCTAAAATTGGTGAAGGGTGAAAACTGCATTTTACACACAATTAATCCACGACCTCTGATTTTTATTTTTTTTCTTATGAGTTGAGTACATCAAAATGTCACCCCTCCCAGTGCATGTTTGGTATAGCGTTGAAATGTGGTAAATTCACGTTTCCAATGCTAGAAATAGTTGTGTTGGAGAATCCAAACTTGAGTTTGGTCAGTTTCAACGCTAAACCAAACACACGCTCAGTCACAAGTCTTCCTATTTATTTAGCCAATTTGTAAGATTAGTTTTTACTCTTTCTTAAAAGATAGAGTGCAATAGTGCATAGGAGAACAAACACACCAGGGTGCTTGTTTAATTCTAGGTCGTTGAGTTGACACATTTTTCATCTTGTTTTGGAGAAACCATGATATTTATGTCTTTATGGATTTTGCTGTTCAGGACACAATGATGATGGGTGCTGACTACTATCAAACTGAACCTGAAATTACATCTCTGCGAGCAGAAGGAAAGGTTCCAATTGGTGTTGGAGAAAATACCAAAATCAGGTGCGATTATGTCTCTTAACTTCTTGAATTTACATAGAATGCATTTCTATCTGGATTCTATAAGAACAAGTAACAGTCCCAGCTATCCTATGCTTACCAATTTACTTGACATACCATAAAAAATTAAATGGCATCCTCCATTTCCTATGCTAATTTCATTTCTTAACGTTTTCTGAAGGAATTGTATAATCGACAAGAATGCCAAGATAGGAAGAAATGTGATTATTGCAAATGCTGATGTAAGTGTTGTTTCATCAAAACATTGCTTTCAGAAACTGCTGCAATCAGGGTAGTCAATAGCGCGCTATAGCGGTGTAGCGGTGCAGAGTGGCCCCCTGCCGCTATACAAAACCCCATAGTTTCCCACTATGCTATAGCGGTTATAGCGGCCGCTATAGCGGTATTGTTTGGGACACTGGTTATAGCGGGAGGTTGGCTGCTACGTGCCGCTATCCGCGATTGATAACTTTGGCTGCAATAGATTTTGACAGTTAGTATTTTATTATCTAGACTTCTCCAAATTATATAAATATATTGACTTTTCAGGGTGTCCAAGAAGCAGACAAAACTAAGGAAGGATTCTACATTAGGTCGGGCATCACAATTATATTGAAGAATGCAACAATTAAAGATGGAACAGTTATATGAAATCTAGTAGTGGGTCTCTTTAGAGTTTACACATAAATCTCAGATATAGTAGTTAACTTACTCGCCGACATATAGGTAGATGATGACATGCTTGCTTGTAGTAACAGGTTATATGAACTCTTCCTGAATAAATCTATAATAGCTGAGTTATTTCTATCTATGCTGATGAGAATTATACCTATAATTATAAGTTTATAGCATCTATAAATAAACTATAGGACATTTCACTTGTAATGTAACACCACTGCAAACTGAAATAGACCCCTCAGTTTCGCCCATTAGCGCCTCTAATTTCCCTTGCTTTATTCCACTTCTCGACATTTCTGAGTCCGGCATACATCTTACAAATTCAGTTTAGTTTTTGAGAGTGTTGAGCAATCAAGGTAACTGTTGAGGGGCTCTCACCTAAGACCACTTCATAACCATCTCGAAATGAATTCATCCCTTTTGCTAGAAGTTGCCAAAACAAGCTACCAACAGCAGCACTGCCACCACTCAGCTGATAAATATATTGCTGAATGCTGAATCTACCGTTTCAAAAAACCGGTCCCATGGTGTTGAGTTGCCACATAACTTTTTTGTTGAAATGACAAACTCTGCAAATAAAAGTGGCTTGTGAAGAATGTTCTGTGCATCCTGATTCCTGAATTAGCTCGTTGAGCCACACTTAAGAATGTGATTTGGTCTTCATAACCTGAACTCATTAGTCTGCTCATGGATCGAAAACCAAATGAAACCACTTAAGAATGTGCTCATCTTGAATGTGTTTTATTGGCTTCTCTTATTGATATTACCGTATGAACAATGAATCGGTATCATAGATCGTGGATGCAATTATTTCTCACGGTTGCTTCTTTAGGGAGTGTAGTGTTCAGCATTCTATTGTTGGAGTACGCTCACGTTTGAAGTCTGGTGTTTAAAGTCTGGTGTGGAGCTTCAGGTAAACAATTTGTACTTTTATGTGGTTTTTCTCGGGAGGGGATTAAATAATGACCCTTTAAATTTGGTGTTCTACACTTACTACATGACTGGTGACTATAATCTGTACCATCTAAAATTGGTGGAGAAGGGTGAAAACTGCATCTTACACCCAATTTATTCATGCCCTTTGAATTCTTTTCTCATGAGTAGAGTGCATCAAAATGTCACCTCTCTGTTGTATAAAACTGATCAGGGTGCTTGTTTAACTCTTGAAATAACTTAGGGAGATTATCCATGTGTATTTGTTTTTGTATTTTTATAGTTTTTGAAAACTATTTTACAATTTCAAGAATTGTTTTTTTATAAATGAAATGATTTATTTATAGCATTTTCATCACAAAAATTGAAAAATTAAAAAACAGTGTTGCAAAACATTGTTGTTAGTTTTCAGTTTTAGGGTTTTTAAAATTTGAAATCAAGTTTTAACAACTCTTGTGATTTTCAAAATGACTGCTTTGAAAACCACAAAAAAGAAATTTTTAATTTTTGGTTTTGATTTATAAAAACTTGATTTAAAATTTTTAAAAATAAAAATCTGAAAACTCGTAACCACCTCAAATGGGTCTTAGTTTTTTTTTTAAACAAAAAAAACCGTCACACTTTTTCAAGAATGTTTTTAAAAACTTCTGGTCAAACATATTTTTCAGTTTTCTATTTTTAAAAACTTTTAAAAATAAAAAATAATTTTCAAAAAGTGTAACAAACAAATCATATCTCTAGACTCTCCCTAACAAACATGTCACCAGCATGTAATTATAGATCTTGAGTTGATGTCTTTCATCTTCTGTTTATGAGAAACCATGATAAATATTTTGTGCCTTTATGAAATTTGCTGGCCAGGACAATGATGATGGGTACTATTAAACTGAGTATGAAATTGCATCTATGCTTACAGAAAGAAAAGTTTCAATTGGTGTTGGAGAAAATACAAAGAAAATACCAAATTCAGCAAATTCAGGTGTCATTGTGTCTTATAAGTTTTAACTACTTAGATTCACATAGAATTCACCCATAGCTGGATTCTAGAACAAATAATTAGTATTCTTTTTTAGGAATTATATAATCGACAAGAATGCCAAGATAGGAAGAAATGTGATTATTGTAAATTTGTAAGTGCAATTTCAAAATATCTTATGGTATTTTAGACTTCTGTTGTTCAAGAAGCTGACAGAACTAAAAGAAAGAAAGATTCTACATTAGGTCTGGCATCACAATTAAGAATGCAACAATTAAAGATGAAATAGTTATATGAAACACTTCAAATAATCCAGTAGTAAGACTCTTTAGAGTTTACACATCAATATCAGATACAATAGATGACATGCTTGCTTGCAGTAATAGATTATATGAACTCGATCAGCAGTTTCCAAATAAATATATAATAGCTATAAGTTATTTCTATCTCAGCCGTTATAGGTTGATACCTATAATAAGATTTTAGCATTTATAAATTACAGGACACTTTACCAATAACACAACACTGCAATGGGGAATAGACTATTGTGTCCTCAGTTTCGGCCATTAGTGTCTCTAATTTCCCTTGCTTTGTTCCACTTCTCTATGTTTCTGAGTCTGGCGTACATCTTGCGAATTCGGTTTAGTTTTTGAGACTGTTGAGCAATCAAGGTAGCTGTTGAGGGGTTTTCACCTAATACCACTTCATAACCATCTCGAAATGAATCCATCCCTTGATCTAAAAGTTGCCAAAACAAGCCACCAACAGCAGCACCGCCACCACTAGCTGATGAATATATTGCTGAATATACGGTGTCGAAAAACCGATCCCTTGGTGTTGAGTTGCCACCGAAAGTTTTTGTTGAAATGCCAAACTCTGCAAATAAAAGTGGCTTGTGAAGGATGTTCTGTGCATCTTGAATGTGCTCATTGAGCCACCCACTTAAAAATGATATTTGGTCTTCGTAACCTGAACTCGTTAGCCTGTTCATGGATGGAAAAGCAAACAAAACTCAGCATTGTCATGAATGGTAATATCAATGTTACTTACCAATCTATATGCTGCACTAATGTAAATACAAAATCCTACCTAATATGGGCATGAGACTGTTTAAAGCAAGTTTTAGTTCTGCAACTTAGTTAGCAATCCTATCATCATTGTGCGATCAAAATCTTATTGAAACTTTAAATGATAAAAGGAAGAACATATCCCTATATAAAAAAGAGTTTAATTTAGTATACAGTAAACATTCACAGTGTAAAATAATTTCACACAATCATTTAATAATTATAAACTCTCATGTGTTATTACACTCATAAAAGATGTGACCGTATATCATTGGATGAGTATATATATTAAATCCTATGAAAAATAGAGTCCTTATTTTTTAAGTGAGATAATCTATTACCATACATACTCTATTTCCCTTTTTATACAATGTGGTTTCACTATTATTTTGTACTTTAAAAAAAACACTTTGAAGAACCCCCACTTGTCCCCTTGGGGTGAGGTAAAATGTAAATACCTCTATAAGTGTTCAAAGAGCTCGGAGGCTTTCCCTGCCTTGGACTGGAGCACCGTCCCCTCACCCTAAATTTACATTCATAAAAAAAACTTTGAATTTATTGATTACTTTTAATTGTTTCATACATGTTTTTGAAAAGCGAACTGGTTCGTCCAATGCGACTGGGAATCGGCCTAGTAACCGGTCCATTAATTAACCCTTAAAACTGGTGCTCTTCAAAATCGGTGAGAACCGGTCAAAAATCGGTGAAAACTGGTAAAAAACCTATCGAATTGGTCCTTTTCTAAACATTTCAAATTTTTAAATTTTTTAAAACTTTTTATTTAATCTAAAATAATTTAAAATAAGACATATATTTAAAGATTACACATAGATATCTATTATTTTACCAATTGTTATTAATTTTTTTGTCCTACAAGACTTATAATAAGGTTATTTTTACCAATTTACAACTTTATAAGTTTATATATCTTAATTTCTTATAATTTTGTTATTTAAAATTTTATATAATATTTAAAATATATATTTAATTTTTACCGGTTCGACTACGGTTGAACCATTAAACCATGAACCAGAACCCGCAGGTACCGCTCCGCTCCCCCGCCTTGACTTTGAAGAGAAAAATTTACTTTGAACGGGTTTAAGAAAAACCTCACCCCCGCCTTCGCCTTCACCTTCGCCTTCACCCCCCGCTCCCGCTCCCAAACTCTCCCCGATATAATAATTTAATAATTTTAATTATAACAATAGTTAAAATTTAAATAATAAAGGAAAACTTATATACTTTTCTTAAAATATACTATAGTTAGCAAGTTTCTTATTTTTTAGAATTCTCAATGTCTATATTTACATATTATTTGAATTATAATATATTATTAGATATATATATATATATACATATGTATGACTTATTTAAAAAAAATGTATTTAAGTTATTAAAAAAATTAAAAAACAGGGAAAGTGAGATCCCCGTAATTTCCCCGAACCCAACAGGAACCCGTGGAGAAGGGGTTGAGTTTCATAACTTCATAACCGCTCTCTTAAATCCCGAATTCGAATTCGCTCTGTATGGGAGCGGGGATGGGAAGAGCAAAACTCGCTCTCGGCCTGTCCCATTATCATGCCTATGTAAATTAATTATGTATATCTTTCTTTATAATTTTATCTATTTTTCTCTGTTAATATTTTTTTTATTTTTACCTTTGCTAATTATATACGTTTTGATAGAATACTGGGACATGAACAATAAATTATGAATTCGATCTAATTAACTTTATTATTTTTTAAAAATATTATATATATTTTAGGTTTTAAAATGCATCCTACACATTTAGTTTAGGTGATTTAAAATTAAATTCCATCATTTTGATTTTATGAAAAAAGAAATAAAGAATTGGAATAAAAAGTCAAACCATTGATCCGGGTAGGAGTGAACCGTTGCGAAATCAATGCCGGAGATTTGGTTGTTTGCAATGAAATCCGTTCCTACTTGGAAGTTAGGGTTTGACTCTGCCTTTGACTTTCCGTAGAAACCCTCCAAACCAGCTTCAAGCAAGTGATTCCCATCTATCGATTTCAAGTAAGATGCCATCTCACTTATCCAACCCTGTCATTAATCAAATTAAATTACCAACTCCATTTTATTTATCTCTTCCAATTAAAAAATCAAGTTAAGTCTATACTCTATAGTCACCACTCACAAAGTAAGTAACGCTTTATCATATGCAATTAATTAAATAATGTAGTGGTATGGTTATGTACTTGGAAAGTAAAAACAAGTTTTTTTTTTCTAATCCTTTTATTTTACCATCTTATTTTTAATTACTTGACCAATCATACATGATACATGCAAATTGGACAAAAAAATCACAAGATTTAATTTACCTGAACCGAGCTTCCTGATTGATCTGAAGGGCATCTAATCTCATTCATAAGCTCCCAAGCCATTATTGTGGGGTCGTCTTTGTAAGTAACTCCAGTGACGCTGTTACGTCTTGTAAGTACAGTCTATACATAAAAACTCCAATGTTAGATCTGTTACTTACTTTATTTTTTGATGAAACTATTCCAAACTACGTGTCATTCATGGCCCCTATTTGGGGGTACAGTGACATTTACTTTTGATCAAGACATTAAGTGGGAACATTTAAACTAGGAGTGCGCTAATTAAGCCACAATAACCGGTTAGGTTCAACAAAAATTTGACTAGCCAAGGCGACAGTATAGAAGCAGAAGATTTGGAACATCGATTTGTCGTTTAACGACAGGAATTTGTCCTTCCCTTCACTAATGTTCTTCCATCTGCTTTTCTGGTGAATGTTTTCTTTACTCTTCTACATTATTAATAACACTTTCATTTAGGTGAAAAATTAATTGCAATAAATATTTTCACACCCTAAGGAGTTACACTTTTTGTATACCTTTTGATTGTGAGTGTGATAAAAGCTAAGATAGATGTGATATCTATCTAGATCCTCACCCATCCTATCCCCTGTAGAACTAAGTTTTTCTTCTTCCCTCAACCAGAATAATAATGATGGAAATAGAGAAAACAAAATAAAAAGAAAACAAGTGTACCTTGATGTGGTTTTTGTAGTATCCCTTCACTACAGGATTTGTGAAGAAATCGTCTTCAGAATTTATGGACTGGCCCTGACTCCTTGCCCACTCCACATATTGTTTCTTTCCTCCTAAGTTCTCATAGTTATTCACCAAACTCAACACCAGCTTGATCCCATATTTTCTGGCTTCAGCTATTACGAAGTCCAATCCCTTAATAATCCAAGAAATTAAACAAATGGGAAATAACAATTAACAACTACAACTACTACTACAAGTACAAGTGGGGGGTAAAAAACAAAACAGAACAAGTATGCTAATTGCTATACAAATTTAATAAAATTCAAGATTGATAAAATAGGTAGAGATCAAGATTGAAGAGTAACCTGGAACATTTCCTCATTGTAAGATCCAGGAGAGTATTGAAGGGGCTTATATCCACCATCACTGAAAGCCCAAGTCCTGGCTATGTTAAGTCCATGATTTGCAGCCTCTTGAAAAGTTGAGGAGACCTTGTTTCTCTGAGATGGATCAGAGGCAAAATACATTAGCCAATAGGCATTAAAACCATTGGCATAGTAGGGGCTTCCATTCAGCATAAGCTGCACTCCTTTTACTTTCACAAACCCAGCATCTGCTTCTACATGGAGTAGGATCCCCTGCTCTAGTGTCACACAGAGAACTAGGAAAACCACAAAGAACCAATGCTTCATCATTCTCTTCTGAGTTCTGGCACTTTGTACTTGTGTATTTTTAAAGGACTTGTAGGATTTATGTCTCGCTTTCAAATTGTGTTTGTGTTGAAGCAAAAGAAGATTCTATTCGTGTTTATAGGGTAAGTGTATCTATATATTAGATAGGAAACTTAGTTAAAAAAAACAAGTAGTTACTATATATAAAAATATTTGTAAATTCTCAAAGTACACTGGGGGGCGTGCCGGCATGGTGGTTAAATTAACAAGAGGAAGAGAGGAGAGGGGGTGGACCTGGTGAATAGCAGTGGAAGTAGAACCACAACCGCACGAGTCACTATCAGTATGGTGGGTACGTGCATGCGGGGCCACCATATGTGCCTCTTATTAAGGTCAGATGAACCATTAGCAAAAGTATGGTAGTTAAAATTATTTGCTGTGTCCGTCCATACTGTCCTATATAAGAAGTTGGGATTTTGTCACTTACATTTGGGGTCACAAGATCTCAACCATATAAAATAAATGATATAACATTTAATTAAAAATATTATAAATGTAATTTTATTGTATTGGTACCGTCTAATTACAACTGCACTAGTTAGTTTTGGGATATCTTACTCCGTTAGAGTCTCACATTAAATAGGAATGGAAAAAGATAACAATATATAAGTGGTAAGACCCATAATCCTAACATCTTAAGGTTTTGGGTTGGATGTGGTGTCTATCTCACTTGTGTGATCTTTTCCTTGACCCTATGTTGGAGGTCTATGGTTTAGAGTGTGTTTGGCTTGCCATTTCAGCTAGCGGAAAGTTGAAAATAGTAGCTGAAATCATTTTAGTAGTGTTGGGAAGGTAGCTTTTTTTGGGTAGCTACGAGTTTTTCTTAAAAAGCTACTCGGGGTAACTTTTTTAAAAAAGCTTCAATTTTAAGCTACTAGCTGAAAATTAATTACAAGTTTAGCCCTCAACCACCCCACTTATCATTATTTAACAATTAATGTTGTCATTAAATGTCATTTTACCATTTTCAACTAGTTTTACCAAGCACATTCAATAGCTTTTCAACTTTCAGCTAGTTTTAAGCTTTCAGCTAACTTTTCAACTAGTTTTACTAAACACACTCTTAGACTCACCTCACAACCTAACACTCAGAGATTCAACTATTTAAATCATTTTATTTATTCTAGAAGATCTAAAATAGATAAAGGTTTCTAGTCGTAAAAAAAATTCTTTTTATATAAAATATCACAAATAAATATAGACTTGAATATGTTTTTAGTCACTCTAAAATACACTCATTTTCATTTTAGTTCGGCTAAATTTATTTTAGCTTTTCATCCTCACAAAATCATTCTTTTTCAAGATGGTCCTCGCCGTTAGACTAGTTTAACAGCCTGCTGATGTGGTGGTTGTTACCATGTTAGCTGACATGACAATCTTATTCTTCAACCATATTTTCGTGAGCTAAGATATACAGATTGTCATTTTTTAGGTCCCTACCTATTCTTCTAATTATTAACAACTCTAAAACTTTATTGTTACACATATGAGCCAGGTAGATCCCACCTTAATCAAAGACCGCACTTGCTATAAAAAAATGTGAATCTTCACACTGTTATCACTGTCAGCACCCTCCTCATCACCCTCCACAACATCATTCTCATCGTTAACACCCGGCTAATGTTACCCTTATTTACAGCTTCATCCCTATTACCTCCTTCAACATCATCCATGCCACCCTCTTCATCCTCTACATATAAAATAATCATACCATTAATCACAAAAAATCTAGCACAAGTTATGACAAGCACATCGACACATCAGCAAGACTAACGACAACTCTAACAGCGGGGGCTATTTTGAAAAAAAAATAATTTTATAAGGATGAAAAACTAAAAAAAATCAAGGGAAATAAAATGAAAAAATATATTTTGAAGAGACTAAAAACATATTTAAGTCATAAATATATTATGCGGTTTCGAACTGCACGTGATATGTTGCTTGAGTCTTTCTTGGCAACTAACAAAAGAATTGGAGAGAAATTGAAAAAAAAAAAGATTTTCACTTATTCAATTGAATGAAGAAGGAAAATAAAGAAAATGAGTTATAAATATAATTATCATTTACTCTCGTTTTGAATACTTTTGTTTAGAGGTTTTTTTTATATTTCCATAGAAATCTTCTTCCATTCCAATTTTATGGAAATTGACAATGCCCTTATTGACAATCTTCTTCTTCCATTCCAATTTTATCTAACAACTACTCAAAAATTTTCTCATTTAAGTAAGTTTAGGTCAGTGGGGAATTAAATTAAATGAGTGGAGAATAAATAAGGGTTTTTTAGTAAAGATATATAGCACTAAATTAAGATTCATTTAAAATGTTCTTGATCTATGTGCATAATCTTAAACAACAAAATTTTCAATGAATATGATTACATACAATTAACTTTTATGTAGTAGCAATAGAACCCCAAATGAAATTACGAAAGATCCTTTCTAATTCGTCACAGACCAATCTTAGAAGAAGAGTAGTTTGCATGTAATAGTTGGGAATAGCCATAATTGCTGTCTAAGTAAGTCGGTGTTACTCTATCAACAAAGCTTGGAGATGAGCACTTTCCAATTGGATACTTTTTCCCCCATTTTATCAATAAGAAAGATAGTGTGAGGATCCTCTCCTGCCTCTACAACTAACTTTTGCTATGGAATAACTACGTAATAACTATGAACTTTGATTTCCTAGTTATTTCATAGTTATTCCGTAGCTAAAATTGGCTGGAGAGGCTGAAGGGCCGGAGAGAATCCGGATCCGGAAGATAACTGTCTTGAGCTTAAAATTGGGATACCTAAATAACAATCAAGGTCCTTTATGATTGGAATATTAAAGTGGTGGCAAGTATCTCGAGCAAGGTTCTCATCAATATTATAAGAGAAAAATAATTTAGACTTCTATAAATTTACTTGTTGACCAGACAAGGCACAAAAAGCTTCCAAGGAGTTTTGGATAAAAGAGCAAAGACACCTTAGAGATCATAAGTATGTCATCAACAAAAAAGAGGTAGGCAAGAGAAGGCTCATCTATCTCGATCAAACTTGAAAGCAACCCAAGTACCACTATAAACTTCATGCTCGATCACATGGCTTAGCCTTTCAATGCTAAGGAGAAAGTGATATAGTGACAGTGAATCCCCTTGGCGGATTCCACGAGAAGGGTTAAAAGTGTCATTAGGAGAACCTTTCCAATTAACTGAAAAAGTAGTCGTTGAAACGCATTTAGAAAGAAGGTGAATAAATTGATGGTGCTTGGCAATAACTTCAATGGAAATCTTACGGTTATCCCAAAGGCACCAAATTCCTCGAGAAAAGCCTTGAGCCTCAACTTGAACTCCATCATTAAACCCCAAATGATGATAAATTGTCTCTGCACGGTCACCATTAACATGGGGTTCAAGAAGTGCAAAAAAAAAAAATGTAAATCATACATTCTAACCACATCTTGATTAACACATGAAACCTCTTATCGCCAGCTCCACATCAATTCCAAATAAAAATTTTCATGATGAAAACGAGGATAGAGGGTCACGTAAAGTGACAGTATTCATGGGTCACTTTATGACCACAAGATATATGAGAGCTTTGCTCAGTATTTTCTAAAGGATCAATTTATATGACCCTTTGGGTATTGCAATCAGGAGGCCTCCCTCTGGGATTTTCATGAACTACCTTTAGATCTGGGGGCCTTGAACCATCATCATGGTTATTGTACATGGAATGGCTCTAAGATCAACCCAACCCCTTGATTGTGCGTCTTCCCTAGGTTATTTACGCTCATCATTTGCGTGATAATATTCTCTTGTTTTTTACGTTTGTTTAGGACCTTAGGATATGGGCTTATCTTATCTTCTGTTTCATTAGGTTTGCTATCATCCTTTGTAAAAAAGGGTTGAGAAAGAACTTTTGGACCCAAAAACAAGTAGAGGGTGGGTGCACTTGATGTTTTGATTGGGTCAATTGAGATTTAGACACAATATTAATTGGTGGCATGCTACCTTAGGGTGCAGATTTGGTTGACTCCATATTTGGTTTTTAAATTCTCCTTAATAGCCTCCCCAAAATTTTCGCTAACCTCCTTAGAAGTTGCGATATGCATGATCTCATCCATAGAAGTCATAATTGGTTGTGTAGTACCTTCTCCTTGATTCCCCGTCAATGGAGGGCTCACTGGAGATGGAAACTCCGAGCAAGCTTCCTACTTATGGTCATATTTTCCATATTTAAAACATATGAGGTGCAAATTGATCGAGGTCGTACGCAATAAAATAAAAGAATTAAAGTGCAATAGGGTTTAGTTTAACCCAAAGTCGTCTCTCAAGGAATTCAGCTGCAAATTTAGATTCATTACACTCAACTCACACACACTCAAGGGGTTTTGTTTAGTTATGCAAGTCATGAATCACTAAAAATAGAATTCAAATTTCAGAAAACAATTCAAGAAAAACAGATTGATTCACAAGTGCATTCACATTAGGATCTTTCAGAGGTTCATGGATCTATTTCAATTTCCTTACAAATTCAAATTAACTAATGAAGCATTAATCAATTCTTAAGAGTATCATACAAAGATTAAGCATATTTGTATCAAGAACCTAATCTCTAACCTACTGAATTAAGAAAACCGTAGGTCCATTTTAGAATTAAGCAAACTAAAATGCGAATTTCAGATTAAGAACAGAAACCGAATTCATGAAGCATGCATTCAATATCAGATTCAATAACCTAGAATTCTAGAGATTAGGAGAAGAGAGAAATGTGTAGAAAATTGAAAATCGAAATTGAATTAAAGTAACCTCAAGATGGAAAGTCTCAAATTCTAAAATCTAAAAAATGAAGCAAAATTGTTTAAACAACTCAACAAGGGACCTATTTATACTAGATACTAATTAAAAATCTGATTATGCCTAAATTGGGCCGAAAATAATTAATACATGCCCAAAACCAAATTACAAAAGTAACTTCGGGTTCTCATTAGACGACAACAACAAATTATTTTTAAATTAAAACTGCTCCAAATTCCAATCATGGAAATACCATTATG
This sequence comes from Sesbania bispinosa, assembly GCA_026901365.1. Lineage (NCBI taxonomy): Eukaryota > Viridiplantae > Streptophyta > Magnoliopsida > Fabales > Fabaceae > Sesbania > Sesbania bispinosa. Next base: position 85,509 of record QLOH01001127.1, on the reverse strand, counting down.
CAACATATAAAATTAAATCCACGGATCTTAGCTTTGCAATGCCACTGGAATCACCAAAATCGTCGATCTACAGCCCCAGATATCATCAAAACAATACAGATAGCTCAATAGACTTAAAATTCGAAATTAAACAATTGCATTTAAAGCCCAATTAAGCTCAATTAGGTAAGTTTCAATTAAAACAGTGGAATTAATCATGAATACGGTCCTATAAAGCTAAGATTATAGTATGTAAAATCATGCTCATCAAATTTGCCCCACACTTACTCTTTTGCACTCCGGGCACTCCGGGAAAAATACCACATGAACTAAAAAAATGAACAAGGGAACACAATGCAAATACAAATGGCATAATCATCAAGAGATACTAGGAATGCATAGGAGTAGGCAAAATACAGCATCCAAGGAATCAAGAAAAATGTGAATGGCATTCCCTACAATCTAGCAAACAAGAGAGTAAATCAAATCAAAGGGTGAATCAAATGTGATAGAATCCTCACAAGACATACTCTCCAACTCTCAAGTGTTTAAGCTTGTGGATATATACTCAAAGCATCATGTAAGAAAACACTACCACAAGCTTAACAAGACTCTAATATCCACAATTGAATCACATGCAAGCAAAGATCAAGAGGACTTCATATAGGATGTAATGAGGCCAAGGTAAAGGTAGGAAAAATCAAAGATAAGAAGCTATGAATCAAAAAGAATAAAGGAGCAATGGAGAATGAATCCAAAAAAATGCAAGCAGTATATCTCAAGTGTTAGTTCCACAGGCAACACTAGAAGGGGGGTTGAATAGTATTTTGAATATTTTAACCATTTTGGAAATCTTGAAAATAAATTTCTAAGCCGTTAAGACATAATAAAGAGAAAAGTTTATAAACAGAGTTAATACGTAAAGTGCGGAAGTTAAGGAGGACTTATTTGGATAAACTTAGAGACTAAGAAAAGTTAAATAGAAGGTTGACTTCCTTGGACTCTTAATTAATTAATCTGTCATTCAGATGCATTTCAAGATACCCTCTGAAACATACCACAAAGAGTCTTTTCAGAACTGTTTCTGAACTACCTCAGATGATTGATCATCGTCTGAAGTATACTTCTAACTTTTTAAACTGAGACTGTTTCATGTCCACTTCAAAGAGTTATTTTAGAAGTTCTTCAAAGTACATTCTTTGTAATACTTCAAATGATATGAAATTCACTGAATGATTTATTATCTTAGAAAACTTTATTTTATTGAAATTGTTGAATTAAGTTTATTATGGAAAATGTTGTTCAAACCCCTTCAGAAATATAAAGCAGTAAATAAAGAGTTTAAGGGAAAGAAGACTTAGTCAAGAAATTTATCTTGGTTCACCCACCAAACCAGTGAGCTACATTCAGTCCCAGGGCAAACCACCATTGGCTTTCCACTATCTGCATCACAGATACGAGTATTCTTTCTACAGCCTATTCAGGCTCAACACAAGTATTCTTTCATTTTCAACTGCCTCTTCAGGCAACTCATGCAGTATTCTTTCACACAAGCCTCTCTAGGCTTAACACAAGTATTCTTTCATTTTTAACTGCCTCTTCAGGAAACTCATGCAGTATTCTTTCCCACAAGCCTCTCCAGGCTTAACACAAGTATTCTTTCATTTTCAACTGCCTCTTCAGGAAACTCATGCAGTATTCTTTCCCACAAGCCTCTCCAGGCTTAACACAAGTATTCTTTCATTTTCAACTGCCTTTTCAGGAAACTCATGCAGTATTCTTTCCCACAAGCCTCTCCAGGCTTAACACAAGTTTTCTTTATTCCACCAAGCCTCTCTAGGCTCTCAGACACATAAAGTGTTTACAACTCAATCTAAGTTTAAGTTCGTTAGAAACATAAACTCAGATTCTTCTTGTACAAAGTGATTACTGAGTCTAACTCAGGATACAGAAATTAGAACCTAAGTACAAGGATAAGATAGAGATACAAGTGTATGAATTAAGTACAATCTCGTCTTCTAAGTGAGGTACTTCTCTCTCAACTAATTGGCTAAGTAGGATATGAAATTATGCTTCAGCCATTTCTTTCTGATGGACTTCAAAGTCCCCAGTTTGGTTGGTCTACATGCTTTCCAGCATTGGGTTATCAACCTCTCTCCCACCAACATCTTCATAATCCTTCTTGAGGCTATTTATATGTTTTGATGAAATATAGTCGTTGAAGATTTCTTGATTACCGTTAGAGAGGAAGTGATTTTGGCTCAACTAGCCGTTGTGAAATAGCTTCTCTAAACGGTTGCTTCTTCTTAAGCAAAATAGGTGTGCAGAAAAACTTTTGTTCTGTCACACAGCTGATAAGCTTTTTATCCTTGAGAGAATTTCCTTAACCAGATGGATGTCTTCTTTTCTATTCTCTCTCTTCAGCTTTTCTGATCCTCTGATCTTTCTGTGAATGTGAGGATGTATCCGTTGAGGTTGTCCTTTAGCCCGAAATGTGCAAGCTTCCTTTTTGCTCAGCTTCTGACAATCTGTTGCTTTTTCCTTTCTTTCTTGATTAGAGTTCATTGTTAATGTTTGAATAATATCTCAACCATTTGAACTACTGATATTTACTTTAATCGAGACTTCTCATATTTGACTTGTTTAATTGATAAGTATTGAGAGTCTTCAAAGTCCATGATATGTTTAGATGATATAAGCTCTTTATATCTTCAGATGATTTGTAAGCTTTCATTTTCAGCCATTATCTCAGTAGATTTCATTTGCTTTGTCATATCCATTTCTTGCTTCTTCATCCTTAGAATTCATTCAGCAAGATTCTTTCTTCTGTCAGAAGTTGCTTCTTCTCTTCAGTCAATCCAGGCTTTGTTCTGCTTTGTCTCTTCTGATTCTTCTGATGCACAGATGGATAAAGATGTTGAATTAAATATCTTTAGCTCAACCACCTTTTTCGTCATTTTCTGGTCCAGACCTCTGATTTGCTTTAGAGCAGCAGTAGGTACAGTCTGTCTGCGTTCACAGTATCTCCTTTGTTATAGGTGCAGCAGCCTTTGCAGTATTTCCTTATTTGTGCAAGTCTTTTGACCGAGGCAAAAAAGTATGCCTAGATCTTATACTGAAATGATATGCACCCTTGGATATGGTGTTCTTCATGCTTGATTATTCTTCATAATATCATTTCTTGATTTTGTCGTCTTCAGCTTTCAGATTTCTTTTGCTTGGCTTCAGCTCTTTAGATGATAGATGTTCTTCAAACTAAATTCTTTTGACTTCAAGTCTTCAGATTCTGTGTTGCTTCATCTTCTGATTCTTACTTCGTTTTCTTTCTTCTGGTGTTCTTCTTCTAATCTTCTTCTGATCTTCTTCTTCTTCTGATCTGTTCTGGTCTTCTTCTTCTTCTGATCTGTTCTGGTCTTCTTCTTCTTCTGTTCTTCAACCTGAAACACAATCAACAAAACAATATCTTTCTCAGTAGAACCTGCTTATATGATCTTATTTAATCATTAAAACCTAAGGATGCTAAGTCTTAAGTCAAGTTTGAATGCTCAAACTGATTTATAGACTTCACATCAAGATCACAATTATACCCCTCTTTTCTACCTTTTGACCCAATTTTTTTATTTATTCCAAACACTTTATTTATTTGCCTCTTTTTTAACACTTTTCTATAGGCTTTTCTTTATTACTTTTTCTATTTTTTTTCTTGCTTTCCTTTTCCATTATTTTTTTTTCTTTTGTAACTAGCCAAAAGTCAATAATGAATTACCCACATGAGAAGATAAGAAAATGAAGTACCCCCACACTAATTATTTAAGAACCTATTCCCAAAAAAATTCCAAAGCTCCTTTATCCTTTAAGGTAGGGACAAATCATGGTTTTTATCTTTAAGTCTTGTAATGAGCTTTTAAAAACAAGAAATGAGATTCATAGGCTTAAAGGGGCTAACAAGTGGATTAAGCATCAAGGTAGGCTCGTATGGCTAGTAGATCAATATCAACAAATAATGTCTCAATCATCTCAATACATGAATGTGAACCAAATTGAAAATTAAAGAGTCAAGCCAAGTTCTAGAGCACAAACAAACATGAGTGGATTCACACTAGAAAAAGAGAAAATGACATAGAATGGTCCATCCAACAATAAGGCTCAAAATCTCACTAAGGACAACTCTATCACAAAAGATTTAACCCAATAATTCTCAAAACCAACTTATTCACGAGTGAGAAGTGGCTTCAGCTCCAATGATGGTGGCTACACAACAGAAGGAAGCAATTTAGTATTGGTAGATGTCTCTGCAACCTGCACATCAATAAAGTCAGATGTATGTGTAATTGTTGTAATCAATTCGGTGCATTCTGACTCTATGGAATCTGCTTATGCAACATCTCCATAACCTGCAGAACATGAAACACAATCTGCACAATGAGTAGATATAAACTCATCTATCTCAACACGTGCTACACATAGAAGACCCAGTACATAAATCACAAGTGTATACATCATTGAAATCAGACAAGTTAGGAAAATCTAAGTCTCCTACAAACTCAGACAAATTATCTTCAACAAGTTCAACAAGCAAATCTATGTGAAATACAAAATGGTCCTCATTAGAATGCCTCAAAGCATCTAAAATATTAAACTGAACCACACTATCTCCAAATTCCATTGTAAGTGTGTTCGCATGAACATCTTTATTTATCCGAGCTGTCTTCGGGAAGAGCTTGCCCAATATGATGAGGGTTGCACCGTTGAGTGAATCTCTTCCCTTCATATCCAGTATGTAGAAGTCCGCATGGAAGATGAGGTCATTCACTCGAACCGGTACATCCTCAATAAGGCCTGTAGGGTGGGTTGTGCTTCTATTTGCCAACTGAATGACAACACTTGTAGGCTGCAAAGGACCAAGAGACAAAGAGGTGAAAACGGATAAAGGCATAACATTAATATATGCTCCTAAATCAAGCATAGAATTATCAAAGTTGTTACTGCCTATAGTACAAGGAATGGTAAATGTCCCTAGGTCTTTGCATTTCTCAAGAATGGTTGTCATAGGTCTCTCAATGAGTGCAGACACATTCCTTCCCATGCTAATCCTCTCAATGCCCTTCAGGTGCCTCCTATGAGTTAATGAGTGCATAAATCCTTCAGAAGCTTGGCATATCTCAAAATTTGCTTTATGGCCTCAAGCAAAGGTACATTAACCTCTACTTTTCTAAATGTTTCCAAGATTTCCTTGTCAGACTCTTCCATTTTCTGCTCTGCACTACTCTCTGTGGAAATGGAAGAGGGATAGACGGCTGCTCACTACTTGAAGAATTGGGGCTGCATGAAGGAGTATGATTAGTTCTTCTACTTTTCTCTTGCACAGGGGTCTCTGCAGCTGTATTAATCTCATCTTCTTACATAGACTATTGTCTTTCAGGTTCTTGTACATTCTTGCCAGACCTTAGAGTTATGGAACTGACTTTTTTTAGGTTGACAACTGTCTGAGCAGGAAGCTTATCTGTAGCTTGTGACTGCAACTGATCCAAAGTGGTTGTCATCTGTCCAATATGAATCTCCAGGTTCTAAGTAGTTGCTTCTATTCTCTGCTGAAAGTTTAGATTATTAACCACCATCTGCCTCATCAATTCTTTCAAGGAAAACTCACTCTTGGAAGGTGCAACAACTTGTGATAGAGGTTGTTGTTGTTGTTGTTATAAGTGTGGAGGCTGGTATGATCTGCTAGGTCCAACAGTATGAGACTGAGATTGATTAGGCATATAAGGCTGCTGTAGCTATGGAGATTTCCCCCATCTCAAATTCGGATGATTCCTCCAACCCAGATTATACTCGTTGGAAGACAAATCCTGATTATACTGCTGCTGAGGAGGTCTGCTATTACCATAAATATTTGCAGCATATACCTGAGGAGGGACAACACTATCACCTTTAGACTCATGCAAAGTAGGACAAGAATTAGTGGTATGCTCAGGTGATGTAGAAATCCCACACAACTTTGCAACCTTTTGAAACACTGCCAACTACTTGACAAAAGAAGCTAAATCATCCAGCTTGTTCTCTAATTTTCTATGATCAACAACATAAGTAGTATTCATCTTATGAACTCCTCTAGTCAAGGCCATTGAATTGCTTCTAGTACTGAATTGTTGATTATTAAAAGCCATATTCTCAACTAATTGTCTTACTGCAATAGGAGTTTTATCTACCAAAGTTCCTCCACTGGCTACATCTATCATCTGCCTATCCATGGATGTAAGGCCCTCATGAAAATACTAGATGAGAAGCTTCTCTTTAATCTGATGATGTGGACAACTTGCACAAAGCCTCTTGAATCTCTTCCATTACTCATACAAACTCTCTTTGTCCAATTTCCTTATACCATAGATTTCTTTTCTGATTGAAGTCATTCTGGATGGAGGAAAGAATTTTTCCTTCAAGTTATCCCAACTAGTGACTAATCTAGGTGGAAGGTATTACATCCAGTCTTTTGCTATGTCTTGCAGGGAGAATGGAAATGCCTTCAGCTTGATATGATCTTCAGGAACTCCAGGTGGTCTCATGGTGGTACAGACAATGTAGAATTCCTTGAGGTGTTTATGTGGATCCTCACCTGCAAGACCATGAAACTTGGGCAACAAATGAATCAATCCAGAGTTAAGCTCATAAGGTATATCTATATCAGGATATCGAATGCATAAATTCTGAATAGATACATCAGGTGAAGCAAGCTCTCATAAAGTCCTCTTAGCCATAATATCAAAATCAGGATGAATTAAATCAGAATAAAGAGACAAAAAAAGTAGAAACAAAAAGAGAATCACTATAACATTAAGGTAAGACAACGTATTAATGCTGATAAAAGAATTGATATACACACACACACACCAGAGGTAATCTTGCTCGAACTGGGAACATCCACTTTATGGTGGGGCTAGCTCTACCAAAGGAGATTTTTTCCATCCACAAGACTCGAACCCGAGACCTTGCTTAAGGGGAATCAAGCATGTACACTTGAAACCAACCCGTATATATACATACAGAGTCAGGATCTGTTGACACCAGGTGTCAAACTTTAAGAGTTACACCTCTTAATAACTTTTTGTAAAATGTGAATTTGACCAATCCAATCGTTGAATTGAAAGTTCTTATAAAGTAGATCAAGCTTATAAAATTTCATAAAAATCGAAAACCAATTGATACTTCATTAAACTAATTTATTTTAACGTATAATATCTTTTTAAAATATATGTAAAAGTCCACTATTAGATAACATACATATGAATGTCCAAATTATCTGAAATTTGATATACATGATCATGAAGGTAATATAATGTGATACAATGGTTGGATTGGTCAAATTCACATTTTACAAAAAGTTATTAAGAGGTGTAACTTTTGAAGTTTGACACCTGGTGTCAATGGATCCTCACTCTCATATATGGGTTATTGGGTTGGGATCAATTGACATCAGGTGTCAAACTTCACAACTTACACTAATTAATAACTTTTTGTAGAACATGAAATTGATTAATCTAACCGTTGAATTATACTATATTACCATCAAGATCATGTATAGTAAATTTCAAATCATTTAGATATTCGTAGGTATGCTATCTAACAACGAACTTTTACTTATGTTTTAAAAACATATTACACGTTAAAACAAAGTGACGTAATGAAGTACTGATTAGTTTTCGATTTGCATGAAATTTTATAGATTTGATCTACTCCATAATATCTTTCAATTTAATGGTTGAATAAATCAATTTCACGTTCTACATAAAAGTTATTAATTGGTATAAGTTGTGAAGTTTAACACCTGATATATATATATATATATATATATATATATATATATGGTAGACAAAAAAGTATTCATATATGTAAATGAATGTTAGTGGCGTTTTATAACTAACATCATTTAAGTAAAATTAAGGTTAAATTAATCTATACCCTTATCTCTATAGTTTTATGAAAATATGTTAATATTAACTCTTCTCGTCCATTTTTAAAAGTGTATTTAATGGGCATTAAATTTGGAGTAATTCTCATCATTTCAGTATGTTACCAACTAAATCACAATTCTTGGTATTATTATCAAATACTTTTTTAACAAATGATATAACTAAACAAACCTTCTTTAAATAAATCAATAAATACATAAGTTCACATTACAATAAAAAATAGGGAAAAATATGAATTTAGTCCCTGCAAAATACGCGAAATTTGAATTTAGTCCCTGTAAATTTTTTTTATTTTTTTTCGTCCTTTCAAATATTTTCTGGTTTTTTTTTGTCCCTGCCGTTTATCATTGACGGTTTTCGCTGACGTGGTTGACGGCCTGCTGAGAAAAATTTGAATTTAGTCCCTGCAAAATACGCGAAATTTGAATTTAGTCCCTGCAAAATACGCGAAATTTGAATTTAGTCCCTGTAGTTTTTTTTTTTTTTTCGTCCTTTCAATTATTTTCTGGTTTTTTTTGTCCCTGCCGTTAGAGCTGTCAAAGTGAGCCAACCCGGCTCACCCGGGTTGGCTCACCATGGGTTAGGCTAAAAGTGAGTCGAGCTGGGTTGGCTCACTTTTCTGGTGAGCTGAAAAAATACAAACCCGGCTCGACCCACCGCGGGTTGGTGGGTTAAGCGAGCTGACTCACCTAACTTAAAAAATTATAAAAAAAATAATAAAAAAGTCAAAAAAAATAGAAAAAAATTATAAAAATGACTTAAAAAATATATAAATTAAATAAAAATTGAAAAGTGAGCCAACCCACCTCAACCCGGCTCGAACCCACCTTGGCTCGCGAGTTAAGTGGGTTGACCCACTTTTGACCCGCGAAAATGTGAGTCTATATTTTACCAACCCAACCCACCGGTGGGCCGGGTTGGCTCATCGAGCTCAACCCAAATTGACAGCTCTACCTGCCGTGACTATTGGATGGAAACTGATGACGTCACAAACGGAATAAACACTCAGCTATCCTATATGGCGTTGATCCTTACACAATTGGATTTCTTTAAAAAATCATGTGCTCTGCACGCGGGTCACAAAATCAGCTTGTTAAATCCAATCCATTTATACATTTGCCAAGCCAAGGATCCGATTTTCATCTTCTTCTCCACACCTCCGTGCTTCATCTTCGTGATCCCTAATTCATTTACAACGAAGGCATGAGACGTGGGATGAGCTTTCCGCAGAAGAAAATGTCTGCTTCGAAGACTTCTTCATCTTCATTCCCTTCTTAATCTTTGCACTTTATCCTCTAAGGTTACCATTGATTGGAAAATTATTGGTTGAAAGTCCCTTCGTCAAGGAGTTCTTCATCCGCCTATTGAAAGAAGTCGCAAGAGAAGGTTTTCTGCCAACAAATCAGAATCCCAAATTCATAAACATAAAATGCATCAGAAATTTTCACAAAACTAAGAACAACCTTACCTTCCAATTTGGGCATCTCCAGAACTTCTTCCCTGGGTTTCTCACTGTCTTGGAGGTCATCAGAACCAAATCTTCACCGCAGTCACATAAGGTGCGCCTCGAAGGGAATGAAGATGAAGAAGTCTTCGAAGCAGACATTTTCTTCTGCGGAAAGCTCATTCTCATGCCTTCGTTGTAAATGATTTAGGGATCACGAAGATGAAGCACGGCGGTGTGGAGAAGAAGATGAAAATCGGATCCTTGGCTTGGCAAATGTATAAATGGATTGGATTTAACAAGCTGATTTTGTGACCCGCGTGCAGAGCACATGATTTTTTAAAGAAATCCAATTGTGTAAGGATCAACGCCATGTAGGATAGCTGAGTGTTTATTCCGTTTGTGACGTCATCAGTTTCCATCCAATAGTCACGGCAGGGACAAAAAAAACCAGAAAATAATTGAAAAGACGAAAAAAAATAATAAAAAAAACTACAGGGACTAAATTCAAATTTCGCGTATTTTGCAGGGACTAAATTCAAATTTCGCGTATTTTGCAGGGACTAAATTCAAATTTTTTCCAGTAGGCCGTCAACCACATCAGCGAAAACCGTCAATGATAAACGGCAGGGACAAAAAAAACCAGAAAATATTTGAAAGGATGAAAAAAAATAAAAAAAATTTACAGGGACTAAATTCAAATTTCGCGTATTTTGCAGGGACTAAATTCATATTTTACCCTAGAAAATAATATAATATGGGTCCGGTTAACGAGTGCCCTAAGGGCACTGGTTAAAGATCTATATATAGAAGGTTTTTGTTGGAAATCACAGCATTGATTGCATTTACAACATTGAATGCTATACACTCCAATAAAATATTTCTATTTTTGAATCCTTAACAAGTGCCCTTAGGGCACTCGTTAGCATTTTCCATATAATATTAATATCATTTTTATTTTTTTTTTACTAAATTAACATATTAGGTTTTAAAAAACTTTAGACGGTCAATCTTTTTACTAAATAAATAAGCTTTTGAAAATAAAATTTTAATTTAATTTACTTAATAAATATACTTAAATAAACCCAGATCTAATGTGGATCATACCATAAAGCTCCGACAACTCCACTTTATTCCCATCCTAGACGCAACTTTGTTGAATAAACTTTTTCTTCATTTATTTGTCATTTTATAAGTTAAGAAAATAATAATTAAAATTTTATTAATTATATCTTTATTTTTATCTAATTAATTAATAGAGAGGAGAATTATATAAAAAATAGCTCATTGAATAGATAAATGGTATATTGAGAAACAATAATTATATGAAAAAATTAAATATATTTTTACACTGTGTGTAATAATTTTAAACGAACCTCACCCAAAAAAAATGATAGGAGTAATTTTAAATTAAAAAAATCACAAAAAGGGGACATAGACAGTACGCGTTTTCACCGAAAGTATGCCCGCTTAAATGGAGACACGAGATCCGAGAAAACCTTTGTGGGGTCGGTTGTTTATAAAGTTTGCTAAAAAATGAAAATTATATAAACAATATATTTGGTAAGACATTTCCTCTACATGGAAGCTGAAATTAGGAGCTAAAACAATTTCATCAGTATTTAATAAAGCAGTTTTTTAGGTAGTTACTAATTTTTCTGAAAAACCACCTCAGGTAGCTTTTCTTAAAAAAAAGTTTTTTTTCCACCTACTACCTAAAAATTTATTACAAGTTTATTTCACAATAACCCCAATTCATCATTATTTAATAATTAATGATGTCCTTATATGTCATTTTACCATTTTCAGCTAGTTTTGTCAAATACTTTCAATCAAATCAACTAGATTTCAGCTAATTTTACCAAACACACTCAAAAGCTGAAAAAACTAGTTGAAAGCTAAAAGCTAGTTGAAGATTGAAAAACTAGATATTTGATTGAAGGAGCTTGGTAAAACTAGTTGAAATTGGTAAAATAATATACAAGGACATTATTAATTATTAAATAATGATGAGTGAGGGTGGTTGAGGGATAAATTTATAATAAATTTTTAGCTGGGAGATGAAATGAAGTTTTTTTTTTAAAAAAAACTTTCTCAAGTAGCTTTTTAAGAAAAGTTGGTAGCTACCTAAAAAACTACCTTACTAAACACTAATGAAATGACTTCAACTACTAATTAAAACTTTCATCTAGTTGAAATGTCTTATCAAAGGTTTAAGGATTAGAGTGTGTTTGGTAAAACTAACTAAAAAGTTAGCTGAAAGCTGAAAAAACTAGATGAAAGCTGAAAAACTAACTGAAAGCTAAAAGCTAGCTGATTTGATTGAAGGTTGTAGGAACACAGGGAAACACTAGAAGGGGGGTTGAATAGTGTTTCTAAATATTTTAAGAAGCTTTTCGAAAACAGATTTACAAAACAGACTTTCAGACAGGTTGCTAGAGGGCTGTCTGAAGTTTTTCAGATAGTTGTCTGAAGTTGGTTTCAGACGGCCTTAAAATGGTTCTAAAAGAAGTTTCTTCCTTTTTAAAATATTAGATTAAATATCCAGTCCCCTTGATTAGCTTAAAACTGAAATGACAAAGATAAGGGAAAGAGAAACTTAGCCACAGAATTTATCCTGGTTCACTCACTACCACTTGTGAGCTACGTCCAGTCTCAATGCCAACTAGCACTTGGATTTTCTCTTAATCTTGCAAGATTACAAGTATTCTTTTCTATCAAGCCTCTTCAGGCTCTACAACACAAGTATTCTTTTTCAGACAAGCCTCTCCAGGCTCAACAACACAAGTATTCTTTTTCAGACAAGCCTCTCCAGGCTCAAAAGCAAATACAAATGAGAGAAATGCTTAAGCTCACAAACTATATCAGTTTTGAGACTTAAACAGTTACAGATTGTACAGAAATTACTGAGATATGCTCAGAATAAAATAATTTGTGTGTACAAAGATGATAAATTCTTTCAGAGTGTTGCAGCGAAAAACTTGCAGAGTTTTTGTTCTTTTTCAATTCTTCTCTCTGTACAGGTCTTCAAATGAGGGGGGGTATTTATACCCAAATGATTGGCCCATTAAAGACTTTCATGCTTGTGAAATCCATGCTAGCCGTTGTGAGACAGCTGCTGTAGTACAGAATATTCTCTGACAATTCTGATATTCCCTGACAAATTCTGACACTTTTACAAGGTTTGCTGTTAGAACAACAGGCAACACTAGAAGGGGGGGTTGAATAGTGTTTTAGATATTTTGAGACAATTTTGGAAATCTTTAAAATAAACAATCACATTAAGTGATCATTGTACAAAGTCAATCTTAAGATCAGAGTTATTTTAAAAACATGCGGAAAATATGAAAGATTTAGATTAAAAACTTTTTCTTACACTTAAGATTGTTTTGATTTTAAACAAACTTATCTTAGTGTCTTCTGAAGAATATTATTAAGAGTACCTTCAGAACAGTTTCTGAAATACTTTAGATGATCAGAGACCATTCATATCATATGTTTGAACTGAGTTCCTGTTGGGCTCACTTCAGACGGGTATTTCAGACAACCCTCTGAATGTATTCTTCTATAATACTTCAACCTACACTAGAGACGTTTTACCATTATGTTTGTATGGAAACTTGTTTTATTGAAATCCTTCAATTAAGCTTGTTATGAAAAATACTTTTCAATCCCCATCGTAAATGTAAAGACTGTAAATAAAAGAGATTAAGGGAAAGGAAACTTAGACACAGAATTTATCCTGGTTCACCCACCAACCCGTGAGCTACATCCAGTCCCAGAGGCAAACCACCACTGGATTTCCATAAGTACCGTCTCTTCAGACAAACACGAGTACAGTCTCTCCAGACATACACGAGTACAGTCTCTCCAGACATACACAAGTACAGTCTCTCCAGACATCAACATCCAGGATCACACAGACCCTGAACACACTAGGTCACACCGACCCAGCAAAGTAGTCTTTTCTATTAAGCCTCTCCAAGCTCTAAGAGTATTCTTTCTTCCCCCAAGCCTCTCCAGGCTCTCAGACACTTAACCAAGTGTAGAGTATTTTACTACTCAACCTAAGCTAGATGTTCGCTAGAACCTCTCAACTTAGATTCTTCTTGTACATAGTAATTACTGAGTACATACTCAGGATACGGTCATTACACAACTAAATACAAGGATAGACAGTGATACAAGTGTTTGAATTTAAGTACAATCCCTGTCTTTTCTATGAGGAATACATCCTCTGAGAGTAGGCTAACTAAGATGTGAAATTAAGCTCCAGCCTTATTCTCCTACCATTGGTTTCCATGGGCTACATTCTCACCCGTATCATTGGAATGCCAAGGTATCTTCAAAGCTTCAAACCGTACCTGGTTTGATAGTCATTTGTACAGCATGATTGCCTTCCCGACAACCAACTCACTTGATCAACAGACCAACTGTACAATCTAACTAACTGACCAGCTGATCAGTAGCCTGATTGAGAATTCACTCTGGTTGTATAGCATAACAACTGCACCTCGACAGCATGGTTAATATGCTCTGCATGCCAACAACTTGTTGGACCGACCAACTTGGTTGTGTGTTTTCAATAACAACTTGGTTGTGCATCGTAACAACAACCTGGTTGTGTACTTTTACAACAACAACAACTGGTTGTATATTCCAACAACATCTTCAACTTTAATCTTGAGGCTATTTATATGTTCTTCTTGAATATAGCCGTTGAAGATAATTCATAATACCGTTGAGCTTCTGATGATGTGGCTCATATAGCCGTTGTGTAATAGCTTCTCAGACGGTTGCTTCTCCTTAAGCATATTGAGTGTTCAGAATACTCCCGTTCTGACACTTCTGTTGACGAGCTCTGTTTTGAGAGATGTGACGATCATGTGTATTCTCTCTCTTGAATTCTTTTGCTTTCTTGTATCTGTTTTATCCAGCTTGCATCTGCTTGCTCTAGCTTGTATTATCTTGCATCTGCTTGCATCTGCTTTATCCAGCTTGCATTGTCTTGCATCTGCTTGCTTTCAGATTTCTTCTGATTCTCTTGAGGATATGTATCCGTTGAATTTGCCCTTTTTGCTTATTCTGCATATACTCCTTTTTCACTTGCTTCTGACACCATTAATTCTTTGAATGAGATGTCTTGATCGATAGTCGTTGTTTGCAGATTCCTCTTTTGATATTTAAATAAAGATGTTGAATTGAATATATTTTATTCAAACATCTTCCTTGTTGCTTTTGCTTAGTCTCCTGAGCTTTTCTTCTGCTTTGTTCCAGTTTGCACAAATGAAGAAATGTCTCGTTGAAATGCTATCGTTTAGAGACAGCAAATAGTCTTCTTTTAATCCGTTGTGAGACACGCTTCTTGAGAGTTCTGACATAGTACAACGTTGGTGCTGCAGTAAGGCTGCTACTGTTGTTGCTGCGACTGCTACGTTGCAGAGATTTCCTCAGTGGTGTATGAAGTTCAAATGCACCGGGAAAGGTCTCTGTGTTTGTTGCCACAAATGTGTTTCAAAACGTACGGGCAACAGAGACTTAGAAAAGTCTTCACGCAAGGTTTCAGCAAAGATGCCACGTCATTACTAAAGCTTCAGACAGCTTCCAACCTTCAGACGGGTTCCAGTCTTCAGACGGACTTGGCTCTTCAGACAGCTTCATCACTTAAGACAGGTTGATGACTTCAGACAGCTCAAGTCTTTCAGACAGCTTCGTTGCTTTAGACAGCTTCACTACTTCAGCCGAGTTGCTTCCTTCAGACAACTTCAATTCTTCATATTGGTTGAAACTTCAGCGGCCTTCTTCCTTAGAATTGTAGCTTGGTTCTTCTTCGTATCTTCTTCTTCTTGGTTTCTTTAGTTCATTGTTGTTCTTCAGACAGACGTATATTTGAATCTGTACTTCTTCATATCTTTTGCCTTCAGTTCTTCAGATAGTATTCTTGGTCTTCACTTCTTCAGATGGTCTTCAAGTCTTCGCTTCTTCAGACAGTCTTCAAGTCTTCACTTCTTCAGTTCTTCAGTCAGTCTTTAAGTCTTCACTTCTTCAGTCAGTCTTCAAGTCTTTACTTCTTCAGTTCTTCTTCAGATTCTGCACTTTTGTTCTTCTGATTCTGATCTTCTGATTCTGTTCACAAAATCTTCTTCTTCTTCTAAAGAGTAATTTATCCTGAAACATAATTAACAAACAAATACCTTTCTCAGTAGAACCTGTTTATATAATCTAATTGGTTCTTTATATAATCTTATTTGTTCTTTATATAATCTTATTTGTTAATCATTAAAACTAACGGATGTTAAGTCTTATAATCATGTTTAATTACTTAAACAGATTTATAGACTTCACATTTGCTCCTGCCAAAAAGGTGCTCTTTGTTGCTGCTGCAATTTCTGCGTAGCAGAGGACACGTTGTGACAGAGAACGTGCTTGAATTGCATTGCACATGTGCCGGCTGTTTGTAGCAGAGAACGTGCGTGAAAAACGTGCAGAGGTACAAGGATTGTCACAGCTTCAGACAAGAGATGCCACGTCATCAAAAGCTTTCAGACGGATTTGATGCTTCAGATGGGTTGATCATCTTCAGACAACATCAGCTTCTTCAGACGGATCCAACACTTAGTCTTATATAATAGGCTTCTTGCTGAAAATCATAGATAAACAATTAGACAATTGTATCTATGAGAAACAACTTAAGTTGAATTTGTTGATCATTAAAACTTAGAGAAATTTCAGTCTTTAAAACATCATAAACCTCTTTATGATATTTTTGAGAATCAACATTCTCCCCCTTTTTAATGATGACAAATTTAACTTAAATTGTGCAAAATTGAGAGATTAAGATTTAGCTCCCCCTGGGACAAATATATCCTTTTAGATGCTTTTATATATGATTTTCTCAGAAGTTCAGACAACTTTGAACTTTTTCATGTACTCCCCCTGAATCCTGTAATCACTCCAGATTTTGTTATATTTAATACTCCCCCTTTTGTCATTAATCAAAAGGGAATCATAGAGCAATAACAGTAATAGAGCAATAAAACAAACAGGATTATGAACTACAGATAAAATAAAACAAGTATCAGAGCAAGGATCATGAACACATGAGATGGAATAAAAACACTGATTGTATTAAAATAATGTAAGGATTAAACAGACAATCAGCACTTGTAAAAGAAATATGAACATAAGACAATGGCAATAAATTAGTCCTTCTTCTTCAGCAGAGCTTCAGACAGAAAGGAGATCAGTTCTTCCTTGGCCTTGTCTATGGCAGCTTCAATAGAAGACTTCAACTCTTGTTGACCACTTCTTATCAGCTGTTGTTCATGAAGAATTTCTTCTTGATTCTGAATAACCTTTTGTGCTTTCTTCTCTGAGACTTCACATCTCCTCTCAGATTCTTCACATCTCTTCTCAAGGGCCTTGACCTTGGATTTCAGCTTCTGGTTCTCTTCATACAGGTCAGGTTCAGACTCAACAAGGATGAGCTGAAGGTAGGGACATACAAATCTCAAAACTCCAAAACTAGGCTGCAAGCCATATTCTGAAGGATTGTAGACTGGACAGAAAAAGGTCCCAACATACTTCAGAAGCACCCAAGCTTTGTTGAATGAATCTGCCTGTGGGGGAAAGTGATCTCTTAAGAAATGGTACTGAACATTTGTGGAATGTCCAACACCCATTGCAGACTCAGCATCAGGACCACTACACCCAGAAGAAGACCCAACATCTTCTCTGATCTGCCAATAAGAATCCCACATCCAATTTTCAAACAAGTGATTCAAGCCTCCTCCTTCTGAGATGATGAACTCAGGTAGACCTTCCCATTCTGAAGCAGTCATGGCTTCAGACAGGGGTGCTGATACAGAATAGATCTTAGGGCCCTTCAATTTCTCATCTTGTCCTTCCTTGAGGGGATACCTAGGAACAATCCTATCAGGTTTCACCAAGATTTTGGTTGAAGGCCTGATTGAACTTGTTCTAGGGGGCCTGTAGCCCATCATTCCAACTCCTCTAGCCAAGTCTCTTTGGAATAGATCAGCTTCAGTGTTCAGCTTCCTTACCATGAGCCATTCCTCATTGCTCAGCTTCCATGAGTCTTCAGAAAATGGATTGATAAGATCCCATGTATGACCAGGAGGGACAACACCCTTCCTTATCTTCTCCAATCCATCAACATCATTGGAGTATAAAGCTCTTTCATCAGTCACGGTTCTCTTAGTGAGACCATGATGCAGTGAGACAGCAGGGGCTGTTCTAAAGTGTTGCAGCTCTTCAGACAGATGCTGGAATTTTGGCAAAGGGCAAGAGCCAAAGGAGGTTCTTGTCAGTTTCTTGCATAAGGCTGCTATCTCAGCTGAAAGGTTGAATTGATGAACAGATGAAGGTGGTGAGGGTGGTAAAGGTGTAAGAGGTGGAGATGATGATGGTGAGGAAGGTGATGAAGGTGTGGAAGGTTGAGGTGAAGGTAATGAGCTATCAGATAGTTGTATGTACTGAGGTGAGGGGGGTTTGGATGGTGAAGGTATGGGTTCAAGAACGTGGTTTTCTTGAGGTGCAGGGGGTTCAGAAAACAGGTTGTCTGATGGTATGATGGGTGTAGGTGATGAGGGTTCAGATGGTATGAAAGGTTCAGATGGTAATGTATTTAACTGTAAGGTTGGTAAAGGTTGAGAAGGAGGTGGAGATGGTTGTTTTTCTGGTGAGGTGGGTTTTGATAAAGGGTTGAGGTTGCTTTTCTGGTGATGAAGGAGGTGAGGGAGTTACATTATCAAATCTCACCTTGATCCTCTTGTAAGGTTTGGGAGCAGCAACTTCTTGAGCCTTAGCAGCTCTTTCTTTTTCTTCCCTTTCCTTGGCTTCCTTATCCTCCCTTTCTCTTTGCTCAGTTGAAAGAGCCCTTCTTCTCTTGAAGTATTGATTAGCCTTTACAAATTTCTGATACCTTCCAGCAATATCTGCTTCTTCTAGTTGAGAAGCAGTACTTCTGGTAACCCTAACTTTAGGGACTGTCTAAAGTAGTTTACCCTTCTTCCTTTTTCTTTGAGGTGCACTTGACCTCTTTCTTTTCTTTGTAGCCTCAGCAATGGCTGCTTGCTTGTCATCTTCAGCATAAGCAAGTTGTGAAGCTATTGCAAGAGCTCTGTCAGTCCTCTCTTGAACTTCCTTCTGTTCTAACTCCTCTTGCTCAATGGCAGTAGCCAAAGCAGCAACCTGAATCAATTCAGGGTCAGAAGGGCATGCAGCTAGTGGTTAAGCAACAACTGCATCAGTATCCACAACTTCTTCAGCCTGTCCTTCCATTATAGAAGTAGGCTTTGAAGAAGGTTTCTGAACAGGTTCAGATGCTTGATTCTGCACAGATGCAGAAGCTATCTTAGCTGAGCTTCTCACAGGTAGCTTCTTCAGCTTAGGTTGAGGAGATTCCTTTGAAGGCTTGAACTCTTGTCTTCTGATATCTCCTTTGAGTTCATTTTCCAGAATCTGCATTGTAGTACATCTCCTCTGAACTTTCTCCATCAGTAAGCTTTCTTTCATGGTTGGAGAGGGAGGCCTTGGAATCAGCTTAATCTTCATGCTCTTCAGATTTGATTCACCAAACATAGGGATTGAGTGGTGATCATAGAGCTGGTGAACTGGAATTTTGAAGTGCAACAACACCTTGGTGATGATGGTGTTGTGAGGAAAACTTCCAGCAGAGTCTCTCAACCTCTTCTGAAGATGGAACATGATGATATTTGGGAGGTTGATCTTCTGCTTCTTCAGAAAGTGGATGAGACAGAATCTCTCCAGTTCAGACACATGGTTTCTACTGCCATTTTTAGGGATTACAGAGTTCCCTAAGATAGCATGCAGAACCCTAGCCTTGTCTGACATGTTCTTAGCATCCAGACTTGCAGGAGAGGAAGTTCCATACAAAAACTCTGTAAAGTGCTTCTGACCTCCATTTCTTGATTCCCAGCCAGGAGAGAAGACAACACCTTCAGTCTTGACACCACAGACGATGGCCAGGATGTCTTCATCAATAAAGATAGACGTACCAAGCACATTAGCCTTGATGGTGGAGTAGATGCCTTGAGGGTTAGGGATTCCTCTGGCTGTGGCCCAAAAGTCAAGAATGCTCTGCTCATGCCATTGTGAACGATTTCTGTTGAAATATTCAAGCCACCCAGCTGCTTGAAATTCTGCATAAAGATCCATTCCCAGTGCTTCAAGATCTTCCAGAAAGACACCCTTGGTCTTCACAATGTTATCAGCTCCAGACTTCTTAGGTGCCATTGTTGAAGGTTGGAAAGAACTTGAGAGAAAAATGCTTTCTTGAAGATGAAGAATAGCAAAGGTTCTGAGAGGGTAGAGAGCTGTAACGTACCAAGGACTCACTGCCTTACTGTACTTATAGACCTCTGAGGCAATGATGGCAGAAACTGGCTGCGCAGACATAGGGTAACGTGCAAAGTGGATTTAAACCGTCCCTTTATTGCCACGTCATTTGTTCATTTCAGACAAGTGATAGATTTCAGACGACCAAAACTTCAGACAGATCACATGTTTCAGACAGGCTGAAGTTTCAGACACATCATTTTTCATACACACTCAAAATGCATGAATGTTCAATTTATCTCTGATGAACTTAAATCTATCTTCAGTTAGAGGTTTTGTGAATATATCAGCCCATTGATGCTCTGTATCAATAAACTGAATATCAAAAACACCTTTCTGAACATAGTCTCTAATGAAATGATGTTTGATTTCTATATGTTTAGCCCTAGAATGTTGAATGGGATTTTTAGATAAATTAATGGCACTGGTATTATCACACAACACATGTATAACAGATATTGCAATATTAAAATCTTCAAATAGATACTTCACCCATAACAGTTGTGAGCAACAACTGGCTGCTGAGATGTATTCTGCTTCAGCTGTTGATAATGCAATTGTGCTTTGCCTTTTGCTTGACCAGCTGATCATATTTTCTCCAAAGAAGTGACATCCACCACTGGTGCTTTTTCTTTCAACTCTGTCTCCAGCAAAATCAGCATCACAGTATCCTACTAACCTGCAATCCTTACTTTTCTTATAGCATAGACCAAGATTAGTAGTACCTTTAAGATATCTGAAAATTCTTTACAGCTTTGTAGTGAGTGATTTTTGGATCAGATTGAAATCTAGCACACAGGCACACACTGAACATGATGCCAGGCCTGCTTGCTGTTAGATACAATAATGAACCAATCATCCCTCTATACAAAGTTTGATTCACTGGTTCTTCATTCTCATCTTTATTTAAAGATGCAGAAGGGTGCATTGGAGTTGTCATGGGTTTGCAACCACTTAGGTTGAACTTCTTAAGCATTTCCTTTGTATATTTCTCTTGATGGATCCATATACAATCAGAATCTTGCTTAATCTGAAGTCCAAGGAAAAACTTTAGTTCACCCATTAGGCTCATTTCAAATTTAGATTGCATTAACTCAGAAAACTCTTTGCACAATGAAGAATTAGTTGAACCAAAAATAATGTCATCAACATATATTTGGACAAGTATAAGATCCTTGTTAGACTGTTTTCTAAAAAGAGTTGTGTCAACTTTTCCTCTTTCAAAACCATTGGTTGCAAGAAAACTGCTCAGTCTATCATACCAAGCTCTTGGGGCTTGTTTCAGACCATAGAGAGCTTTCTTAAGTTTAAAAACATGTTCAGGAAAAGATACATCTTCAAAACCAGGGGGTTGTCTAACAAAAACCTCTTCTTCAATGAAACCATTGAGGAAGGCACTTTTGACATCCATTTGATATAGTTTGATGCCATTATTTACAGCATAAGATAAAAGAATTCTAATTGCTTCTAACCTGGCCACTGGGGCAAAGGTTTCAGTGAAGTCAATACCTTCTTGCTGGTTATATCCTTGAGCTACTAGCCTTGCCTTATTTCTGATAACTTTGCCTTCTTTAGACAGCTTGTTTCTAAACACCCATTTGGTTCCAATAATTATTTTCCCATGGGGTTTAGGAACAAGGGTCCAGACATCACTCCTAGCAAATTGATTTAGCTCCTCTTGCATGGCTAGGATCCACCCTTCATCATGCAGAGCTTCATCAATGTTTTTTGGCTCAATTTCAGACAGGAGAGCAAGAGAATTCAAATTTCTGAATTTTGATCTTGTCTTAACTCCTTCTGAAGTACTGCCAATGATTTGCTCTTTAGGATGATGTGACTTGTATCTCCAATCAGGTTTATGAGGAGGTATCACATCTTTCTGAGACTCAACATTTGTCTGAAGAGGTTCAGAAACAACAGGAACTTCAGACAGTTGCTCATCCTTCAAGTTGTTGTGATCATTCAGCTTCATACCTGCAAAATCATCCTCTAGATCTGATAGTTCCCTATCAGTCTCTTTGTTATCATTGAATTTTACATGAATGGTTTCTTCAACAATTAAAGTTCTAGAGTTATACACTCTATATGCTTTAGATGTTTCAGAATATCCAATGAAAAATCCATTATCAGACTTTGCATCAAATTTTCCAAGATCATCTTTGGTGTTAAGTATAAAACACTCACATCCAAAGGTGTGGAAATATGATATGTTGGGTTTTCTTCCTTTCCACAATTCATATGGAGTCTTTTTCAGAATTGGTCTTACCAATATTCTGTTTTGAAGGTAACAAGCTGTGCTAACAACTTCTGCCCAGAAGGTTCTTGGTAAGTTGCTTGAGTTGAGCATGGTCCTTGCCATCTCTTGCAAACTTCTGTTCTTTCTCTCAACAACCCCATTCTGTTGAGGTGTTCTTGCCACAGAGAAATTGTGTGAGATCCCATTCTCATCACAGAACAATTTGAAATTTGCATTCTCAAACTCTCCACAGGGAAACACTAGAATGGGGCGTTGAATAGTGTTTCTAAATATTTTAAGAAGCTTTTCGAAAACAGATTTACAAAACAGACTTTCAGACAGGTTGCTAGAGGGCTGTCTGAAGTTTTTCAGATAGCTGTCTGAAGTTGGTTTCAGACGGCCTTAAAATGGTTCTAAAAGAAGTTTCTTCCTTTTTAAAATATTAGATTAAATATCCAGTCCCCTTGATTAGATTAAAACTGAAATGACAAAGATAAGGGAAAGAGAAACTTAGCCACATAATTTATCCTGGTTCACTCACTACCACTTGTGAGCTACGTCCAGTTCCAATGCTAACTAGCACTTGGATTTTCTCTTAATCTTGCAAGATTACAAGTATTCTTTTCTATCAAGCCTCTTCAGGCTCTACAACACAAGTATTCTTTTTCAGACAAGCCTCTCCAGGCTCAACAACACAAGTATTCTTTTTCAGACAAGCCTCTCCAGGCTCAAAAGCAAATACATATGAGAGAAATGCTTAAGCTCACAAACTATATCAATTTTGAGACTTAAACAGTTACAGATTGTACAGAAATTACTGAGGTATGCTCAGAATAAAATAATTTGTGTGTACAAAGATGATAAATTCTTTCAGAGTGTTGCAGCGAAAAACTTGCAGAGTTTTTGTTCTTTTTCAATTCTTCTCTCTGTACAGGTCTTCAAATGAGGGGGGGTATTTATACCCAAATGATTGGCCCATTGAAGACTCTCATGCTTGTGAAATCCATGCTAGCCGTTGTGAGACAGCTGTTGTAGTACAGAATATTCTCTGACAATTCTGATATTCCCTGACAAATTCTGACACTTTTACAAGGTTTGCTCCTGCCAAAAAGGTGCTCTTTGTTGCTGCTGCAATTGCTGCGTAGCAGAGGACACGTTGTGACAGAGAACGTGCTTGAATTGCATTGCACAGGTGCCAGCTGTTTGTAGCAGAGAACGTGCGTGAAAAACGTGCAGAGGTACAAGGATTGTCACAACTTCAGACAAAAGATGCCACGTCATCAAAAGCTTTCAGACGGCTTTGATGCTTCAGACGGGTTTATCATCTTCAGACAACATCAGCTTCTTCAGACGGATCCAACACTTAGTCTTATATAATAGGCTTCTTGCTGAAAATCATAGATAAACAATTAGACAATTGTATCTATGAGAAACAACTTAAGTTGAATTTGTTGATAATTAAAACTTAGAGAAATTTCAGTCTTTAAAACATCATAAACCTCTTTATGATATTTTTGAGACTCAACAAAGGTGTTTGGTAAAACTAGCTAAAATTGGTAAAATGACATACGAAAACATCATTAATTATTAAATAATGATGAGTGAGGGTGGTTAAGGGACAAACTTGTACTAATTTTCAACTAGTGGCTGAAAATGAGAGTTTTTTTTTTTTTTTTTAAAAACTACCTCAAGTAGATTTTTAAGAAAGCTAGTAGTTATACCTAAAAAAGCTACCTTACCAAACACTGATGAAATAGTTTCAGCTATTAATTTCAGCTTTCATATAGCTAAAATGTCTTACCAAACACACTTTTAGTCATGTTTTGCTTATTTTTTTAAAAAAGAAAAAGAACAAAAGGAAAAGCAAATCACAACTAAAGAAAGAGGATAGTTTTGTAAAATAAAGAAGAAAATTATTAGGTGGTGTTATCAACTTTCTATATTATAATTTTGAGACCTCATATTGGAGAGTGAAGCATTCACTCACCCTACTCTCCCCCTCAATGATTCTTAGCATTCTCGTTATTCTCTCATTTGATAATGAATTGCACACACTAATTGTGAGAGTGGATTTCTCCCTCTCAATCCCGAATACTAATCTCCCTTCTAGTGATGACAGTTGGACCCAGACTCACTCAGTGGGTACCCGCAAAAATTACCCGCAATGGGTAGGGTAATTACCTTCCAACTGGGTCTGGGTCTAGGTCTGGGTAATTACCCACACTTTTTAATGGGTACGGGTGCAGGTACAAGTACTTTAGTACTCTGCCCTACCCATACTCGCACTTATATAATATATATAATTAATATAATTTATATACATGTGATTAATTTAATATATATTTATGTTTATATTATTAATTAATATTTTTCTAAAAAATTAATTAATGTTAATATATATTATAGTCACCAAAAAATATTATTACACATTACTAATATTTTTTGATGAATTATACATTACTAATTTAATTACTTTAAATGTTATTATGGCCAAAACTTGAACTGATTTCCATTTCCCCTCCCACTGTTCTGATCTCTCATCCACTTCCACGTACCAGAGTTGTTTTATAGTTAAAGTTGGATGATTTATGGAATAATTTCATTTGTGTTAGAGTTATTTTAATTAATTTTCATTTTCTAGTCAATTTATTACTTTATTATTAACAAAAGTACAAGTAATAGGTATGGGTACAGGTACTTAAATACCCAGTGAGTAAGGATACGAGTATTAGAATCACTAACCACACGGATATGGATCCGGGTACAAGTATTTTTTAAAATCGCGGGTATGGGGATGGCTACTATAGTACCCTACCTAGACCCTACCCACTATCATCCCTACTCCCTCTATCCTTATTTAAACTTTTAAATCTTAATAAATGCTATTACCCTAACACTAAATTTAAAAATTTATTAAGATTCAAAATATTATCTCAATCCTATCATTTTCTATTTCAATCCGTATTTTTAATATAAATTTTTATTTTTATTATTATAATTTTAATTTATTTCATTATATATTATTATCAAATAATAAAATATAATATACTATTATAATTTAAAAATTAAATAATTGGCCAAAATTAAAATATTTTTTAATTTTAAAGATTTTAATATTATAAATTTGATTTAATTAAATAAAAATATACCTTTATCCGCGGGTTAACATACTAGTTTTATTTATAAAACATACCTACTTTATTTTTTTACCAAGTATATTATTTTGTAATTATTTTATTCCAAAAAATAATTTCTTCATATATAATTTTTTATATATCATTATATGTTATTTAGACATACACAATTCTAATTAATGAAATTCATAAAAATAAAGAATAATTGTGAAATATATAATTAAAGTTAAACACTGTTATATATATATATATATATATATATATATATATATATTAAGGTAAAAGTTTGGTAAAATTTGTGGTTAAACTATCTAAAAGTTATAAGTTGATAAGCCAATGAATTGAATTGAAGGTATTTATTATGTAAGGTAATTATTACTTATTGGACCAAAAATTTAAATTTTGTAATTATATAATTTTAAAGATAAGGTTTTCGAAAACCCTTTCGGAGGTCGAGGAAAGAAACCTTTATGAGGAATAATCGGATAATATGGATCATAGTAGCAATAAAGTCAAAGTGACAAACAAAGTATTCCATATTATCCGATTATTCCTCATAAAGGTTTCTTTCCTCGACCTCCGAGAGGATTTTCGAAAGTCAAAGTGACAAACAAAGTATTTCCTATGGAGGAGCACATGAACGGTGTAATGGTAGAGGAGCACGATATTGTTGATAACAACCAAATGCGAATGGAGAACAAGGTGTCATACAGGGATAAATTGCTTCAAGTTGGAAACTCTAATGATGATATGCTTGATCCTGGAGAGATCATTCGTGCAGTTAAGGAGGAATTGATGCCTGATTTGGAGGAGGAGTAGAACTTTATGGATGAACCCAGGGAGACTACCTATACTCTATTGTCCTCTACTGTCGTGGTCTCCATGGAGGAATATGAGGTTTGGTGTCGTCATTGAAAATAAACATTGGTAGTAAAGCTTCTGGGTAAACACATTGCTTCAAGTTATTGAGCACAAGGCTATAACAGTTATGGGAAAAACATGGCATTATTCAAATTCGTGGACATGAACGAATATTTTTTCATGGTACATTTTTCTAATGCTGAGGATTGGCATGCTCTCTTAAAGGGGTCCTTGGATCATAGTAGAACATTACCTGTTAGTTCAGAGATGGAGGTCCCTTTTCCAGCCATTTAAACATGATTTCGAGAAGATAGCAGTTTGGGTTAGAAACTCAAATATACTAGTGGAACTTTATAATGATAGATTTCTCTAGAGATTGTGCAATATTCTAGGGCAGGATGTTGAAGATTGATCCCACAACGTCCATTCATCTGAGAGGTAGATATAATCGCACATTCAAATTGACCTCTATCGGAAACTTGTGCCTAATTTTAATTCCATGGGAAAGGATTTTAAAGTAGAATATGAAGGTTTGTGATGAGTATAATTTTACATACACTTTGCATCTATAATCTTAGATTTATTGAACTATATTCATGATTAATTTCATTATTTTAATTGGAATTTATCAAATTTGGCTTAATTGGACTTTAAATGCAATTGTTGTTTAATTTCAGATTTTATGCCTATTGAGCTATCTGTATTATTTTGATGATATTTGGACTTGTAGGTCGAGATTTTGGTGATTCCAGTGGCATTGCAAAGCTAAGATCCGAGGCTTTAATTTGATATTCTGCATGATGGTATTTCAATGACGGAATTAGGAGCGATTTTAATTTGAAAATCATATGTTGTTGTCTCACGAGAACCCGAAGTTACTTACTTTTGTAATTTGGTTTTGGGCATGTATTAATTATTTTAAGCCTAATTTAGGCCTAATCAGATTGTTAATTAGTAGTTAGTTTAAATAAGTCCCTTGTTGAGTTTGAACATTTTTGCTTCATTTTTCAGATTTTAGAATTTGAGATTTTCCAATTTCCTTCTCTTTTCTCTCTTCTCTTGGTTCATGCGTTTTCTTCCTTCTTCTCCATTTTCTGATTTTCCACTTCCTCCATGGAAGGTTGAGCATTGAGGATTGATTCTCAAGTGTCATGAACACTAGATCTTGAGGTTTCTTTAATTCAATTTCGATTTTTAATTTTCTGCACATATCTTTCTTCTCCTAATCTCTAGAATTTTAGGTTATTGAATATGATATTGAATGCATGCTTCATGAATTTAGATTATGTTCTTAATCTGAAATTCGCATTTTAGTTTGCTTAATTCTAAAATGAATGTACTGTTTGCTTAATTCAATAGGTTAGAGATTAGGTTCTTGATACAAATTTGCTTAATCTTTGTATGAGACTCTTAAGAATTGATTAATGCTTCATTAGTTAATTCGAATTTGTAAGGAAATTGAAATAGATCCATGAACCTATTAAAGATCCTAATATGAATGTACTTGTGAATCAATCTGTTTTCTTGAATTGTTTTCTGAAATTTGAATTCTATTTTTAGTGATTCATGATTTGCATAACCAAACAAAACCCCCTGAGTGTGTGTGAGTTGAGTGTAATGAATCTGATTTTGCAAGTGAATTCATTGAGAGACAACTTTGAGTTAAACTAACCCTGCTACACTTTAATCATTTATTTGATTGAGTACGACCTCGATCAAATGTGGTGTCATTGCCGAGGAATTCAATTATGTTTTCTCTTTTGTGTTTCTGATTTGAATTTGTTTTTGTGTTTCTGTTCTTGTTTATATTTTTGTTTTTTGTGTTAGGAATTGTGTTCTGTATAGATTTATTAATTTGTGATGCATAATTAAGTGTTAGTTCATAATATTGTGTTGAATTAGTTTAGTAAAGTCAGTGAGATAATTTCGTTATTTGTTAGAGAAGTAAAGAGTGTAGAGTATAATTTTTCTGTTTCTGAAATTCTGAGTTACTGTTCAATTGAGTCTTTGTTCTATATTTCGTGTTTCAATTGTGTTTTTGAGGCTAGAGTCATTGCTCATATTGTGTTTTGGTATAGTTAACATTGATCTTTGCAGATTTAGAAAATCTTCAATCTTGTTCACAATTTCTGGTAAGGTCTCTAACCTGTTACTGTTCCATTGCATTTCATGAGCTTTGTTATATGATTGGCGTTGTAGCATGATTTTAATCATTGAACATAGTGTGTTTAGTCATGTTATAATGTTTTGATATTGTTCTGATAAAGTTTGAATTGATTTTCTGAGAATTGGATTGAATTGCACATGTTGATCACAATTTTGTTGACTTTTGCAATTAAATCTGACTTGTTTAGATACTATAGCTAAAGGTAGAATTTTTGCACCAATTTTTGTGTACACATTTCTTTGAATTAATAATGAATTTTGGATACCTTAGCTGCACTTAGATAGCCTCATATTGTGAGATTACACTATGTACTTGCTCATTTTCAACTTCCAACTTAAAATATGCATAATTTGAGCTAGTAGAGTCGGGATTTAGAAAATTTTATATGTTTTTTGGGTGGAAAAGGTAAGTTGGAGTGACCTGAGCTGCTTACGACCGCTCATTCCAAGTATTTCAGCCAGAAAACGTGTTTTACTATTTCTTTTTTATTTTTGAAGTTTTATTGGTTAATTTTTCCCATTTTGTCTTAGGAAGTTTGCATAGCTAGGCTGAGTTTTGTTATGAATTTTTTTGTGGTTCATTCTTATGATATTAGAGTGTTTTCTGTGTATCCCTCTCATTGATTTCTGCTTATTTGATATAGGTTACCTTTATATGCTACCAATACCATGTTGTTATATGCTTCATTTTGTGCATTTTTGTGTGCATTTAGTGTATAGCTAGAGCAAATCCAGGTTCCCTATATCAATTTGATCCATAAATTGATCACACATATCATAGGCAAGTTAGGCAGTCTAGGAATACATCTATGCATAATTCTGTTAGTAATCGTGAGTGTTTATCTGATAGTGTCTATTTTAGTTAAATTTCTATAAAATGTTTTGGAATTATAACTTAAGGTTAAGAGTTAAGAAACTGCAACAAATAAATAAGAAATGTTTCAAAATTTCAATTTACCTAATAATTAATAAATTAAAAGGTTTAGTAAGATGAAAATATTACGCATGAAAGTAAAGTTCAATAAAATTGGTTATTCCATAAAAATAATTCTGTAATGATTATTTATATAAAAATTTAAGAATTTGTTAATAAATATGTTTATATAATAATAATTAAAAAATATTTAATAAAAAGTATTTGTTCTATTAAAAATTAATATAATTTGATATTTGTTTTAAATAATTAAACATATTAAATATTTCTTAATTCATCAACTTAAAATAGTGCACTTTAACCAATACATCATATTTAAACAGCAATGATGTTCATTATATATATAAAATATACCTGACTATAGTCTAGGAAAGAGGGGAAAAAAACCACTGGCTATTCAGTGAATCAACTGCTGAAGTGATCATCACATGCGTCATGGATTGAAAAGTTGAAATATCTCAATCATAAACCTAAACAATGACAAGTGTTGGAAATATATTAGGACTAGCTAATAATTATTAGTTTATAGATTAATTTATTGAATTAATTAAAAATATTTAATAAAATTAGATGATAAATCAGATAATAAATATAAAATAACATAAATAATGTAAACAATTAAAAAGATATATAAAAATGTATTAAAAAATAAATTATGAGCTTGCAAGATATAAACTTACAAAAATATATAGCTTATAAATTAAAAATTCCTAAAATAAGTTAAAATTTTATTCTTTATTAAATACTATTATGTAATTGAAACTAATTTATAAATTAGTCAAATAAATTAGAAGTTGGTTTATTGGATTTATCAAATACATTATGGTACTATTTGGAAAAACGACTTAATTAGTTGTTTATAACAGGAGCTCTTATTTAATAAGCGTTTAATAAATAAGCTTTTAAGAAAGTGGATGGAAAAATGTGTACCTATAAACTCTACATAAGCTATTACATAAGTTATTATGAGAAATTTATTGAAATAAGTTAAAAATAATTTATAAATATGTTATAAGCTCTTTTCATAAACTTACTCAAACATCTTATGTCATAAGATAAGTTTAAATAAACTCTTTAAAATATCCCTTATATAATTTGCAGGAAAAAGGATAGAGCCGGCAAAATGTGCTAGCCCGGCCGACCCAACCCGTAAAAGCCCACAAAAATGTAGGACTTGTCACCTATTTTAGAAGCCCGAATAACTCCCGGGTTTTTTAGCTCATTCTGATAAAGCACGCTACCTGCAAAAAAACCGTAAAAAAGACCGGGTAGCCCGTAAAAATCAGCAAAAAAACCGAGCTATCCGCAAAAAAACCCACAAAAAGGGGGCTCGGACACCTATTACTTTTCAGCTCAGTCCAATAAAGTCCGTTACCCGCGTCGAAACGGGTCCGATAGGCCGAATTGATGACTCTAAAAAAGGATAGTTTAAGCTTTTCAAATTGTTAACGATAACAAGTAACAACGACGTGTTAACGGAATGAGAGGGGCTCTCTTATTAATTTGCAGGACAAATTCAATTCAATGACTGACTATCTATATCCATTCCCAATAATTCAGTTATTGGTTCAATCAATCTAA
This sequence comes from Sesbania bispinosa, assembly GCA_026901365.1. Classification (NCBI taxonomy): domain Eukaryota; kingdom Viridiplantae; phylum Streptophyta; class Magnoliopsida; order Fabales; family Fabaceae; genus Sesbania; species Sesbania bispinosa. The sequence goes on along the minus strand of QLOH01001127.1, from coordinate 54,827 downwards.
GCATGGGTTCAGAGTCGAAGTTGTCGGAGGTAGTTTGCGTGACAGGGGCGTCCGGTTTCATCGGGTCATGGCTTGTCATGAGACTCCTCCAGCGCGGCTATACGGTTCGAGCCACCGTGCGCGACCCAGGTCCAATTTGATTTTACTTCTCTTCAAATTCGCCCTTTTACTTCTCTTAACAAATTATTACCCATATATATAATATGCAGGTAATATGAATAAGGTGAAGCATTTGGTGGAATTGGAAGGTGCAAAGACGCACCTGTCTCTGTGGAAGGCTGATCTTGCTGAAGAAGGAAGCTTTGACGAAGCCATTAAAGGATGCGTCGGAGTTTTTCATGTCGCCAATCCCATGGATTTTGACTCCAACGACCCTGAGGTGAGTGAGTGAGATACCTGATCGTGGCCGAGATCACGGGGATGGTCCGAGCGCTAAGCGTGGTGGTCCGAGGGACCCTGCAGGTGGTTGATTGTTCTCCGGTGGTCGCTCCGGTACGGGGGGGCGCGGTGGTGTACCTGCGAAGGCATTCCAACGCTCAAGTTAGTGGGAGGAATGATATGAGGGTGAATGGTGATAGATTGATTACCTCTGGCTTATGGGGGTGAGGCCCCTTATATAGCCATGGGGTGCTACGACAGGGGGGAACATGGCAGGTGGAGCAGGCACGCCTCCGCCGCCCTTCTCCTACTACGGCCGTAATCCCCGGTGGCGTGTGTCAGACACGCTTACCTTTATCGGGGGTTGTAGGGGGCGCATTAAATGCGATGAGACTTGGTAGGTAAGCTACCTCTGGGGCTCTAGTCATAGGGTTCGAGGCTTCGTCGTTGTGGTATGGGCATCAGACCGATTACGCTGGGCGATCGTCTCTCCTGGGGGTTGTTCAATCGGCCTAAAGTCTAGACCGACGCGACATTGAGTTGGTTCTTACGTTCGGGACATGGATCGGGCGATCGTCTCGTGAGGAGCCGCTTACGCCGAGGTCCGGATCAGTTGCGATCCAGCGTGATGGTGAGCGAGCGGCTCACCATCGACGGTGTTGCTCGGCCCTGGATGCTTACGCCGAGGTCCGGATCAGTTGCCCTCCAGCGTGATGGTGAGCGAGCGGCTCACCATCGACGGTGTTGCTCGGCCCTGGGTGCTTACGCCGAGGTCCGGATCAGTTGCCCCCCAACGTGATAATGGACGAGTGGGCCACTACCGACAGTGATGCGTATGTTGTGATCGTTCTTTTCGGGTGGTCTGCCTAGGCTCGGATCGGTTGCCTCCCAACGTGGTGGAGTCCGAGCGGTCGACCATTACTGTTGAGTCTAGACCGACGTGGTCGTTTAGCTGCTTTGTTGCGTCGCGTCACGTCTTGTCGTCTGACCCTTCGCCTGGATCGGACATCGTGTGTCAGTTACTTTTAGGTGACGGTTCGTGAGAGTGTCACCACGTGGCGTGCGATCAATGGCCAGGCTTTATCGAGACGCACGTTAATAACTGCTCATTATTGCTGAGACGTGCGTCGCGCACGTCTCAGATTGTTTTTACGCTTTTACCCTCCGTTTGGTGGGTGCAATTACTTATTGGCCCTCGGTTGGGATTTGGCTGCCGATTTTCTCCCTGTGAGAAATTACCCTTTTGCCCGTGCCCTTTGCTCGTGACTTTCTGACTCTAAGGGGAAAAGACTATTCAACCCTTGGATTTAAATTTAACTGTAGGGGGAGTTACTTGCTCCTCACTTTTGCCTCATTTCGTCTTCGCTACTTCTCCGTTTCCTGTGCCTTCTCCTCTGTTTTTTCCTTCTGTTTTCTCCTCCATTTTCGTCAGAGATTTGGAATCCCAAGCTTTCGTTCTCCCCTCTTCGATTGAGCATTCACTTGAGTTGCCCTCTTCCCGCCGGTGCATTCTGGTGGTGGTTTCTCTAGCAGTGGTGGTTTCTCTAGCAGTGGGGTTCTCTAGCAATGTGGTCCGCCGCGCCCTTTTTGCTTCTCCACCGTATTTCTCAGGTACTGCTCTTTTCCCCATCGTTTTATTTGAGTTTCTGTTTTTTCTTTCGCGTCATGGATCCTTCTGGGGTAGACGGTGGTGGGGAAGAGAGTAGTGACTCTCTGGAGGTGCTTGACGCGCCTCCGTCCACATGGCCGAGGTCCGCATCAAAGCCGAGCGCCGGACGTCCGCCTCCCCAGACGTTGACTATACCCTCCACCGATCGCTACGCCTAGGTGGACTCCGAGGTGCTCGGGACTGCCTCTCGGTATTGTGAAGAAACCGAGGTGACTCTTCGTGCGTCTTTGTTGGTGATGGAAGCATCTCATGATGAAGATTACAAGATATCTCCTCCTTCAGCATCCGATCGGGTTTGTCATCTGGGTGAGACGAATGTTGGTCACCTCTTCATGTATGCTTTCATGGTGCATAGGTTGAAGATCCGGTTGCCGTTCTCGGCCTTCCAAAAATCTATGTTAAAACATTACCGTGTGGCGCCGAGCCAACTTCACCCAAATGCCTGGGGTTTTATTAAGGTCTTTGAGGTCCTTTCTGGGCATTTAGGGATTACTCCGATGGTGGGGATTTTCACCTATTTCTTTGACGTTTGTCCGAGGAAAGCTGGGCCGAAGGGGTGGGTCAGTCTTCGAGCGCACAGTGGTCGGCCGCTGCTGTCGTTGTACGTGGATTCGGCTAAGTCTTCCGGAGTCTCGTTCAAACGCGATTTCTTCAAAGTTGTCCCGAAGGCTGGTGTTCTTCCTTTTTGGAGGAATTCTTGGGACGAGTTGGAGCCGTCGTTCAGCATCTACTGGAACAATCATCACTATGATTGGGGTCTGAAAACTTATTCCACATCGCTCGACAGCCTGAGTGAAGCCGAGAAGGATGCGGTGTTTCTCTTGGAGGAGGCTATCAAAGAGAGGGGTGACCGCCGTTATTCTTCTCGGGTGTTGGTGGATTCGCTTCCCGATCAGTTGACGGTCGCCTTAGGTTTGTTGTCTTGTAAGCTGCTTATATTATAGTGTTAATTATAGACTAACCTATTGTTTCTCTTTGGTTTGCAGAGGAAGAACAAATGAATCTCCGGGACTTGATGTTGAAGGCCAAAGCTATCGGCGTGGATGAGTCGAAGGGAAAAGAGTCCAGGAAGAGGAAGATTACTGATGAATCGGCCTCTACCCATTCGGGTAGCCCGAGCTTGCCTCCTCCTCAGCCGACCGTTGAATCTGCGAAGAATGTGGTGGCCCCGGTGGGCTGTGGTTCCCAGAAGGTTGACATTGAGAAGAAGGGGGAAGAGGATCCTCCTAAGGACGATGCTGGTCGCGTTGGCAGTGATGGGGGTTCTTCTGCCGGGACCCCAGTATTGGTTGGGACCTCGATTTTAACGATGATTTCTCCCCCAACCACCCTGCTGTCGTTTCTCAATTTTATACCGCAGAGATCCGTAACAAGTTTGTTAGGGGCGACTTCTCCCTTGACCAGTGCATTCAGGACGCTCAAGTCACCTATTTGCAGCAGGTTAGCCTGTTGCAGTATCTGCACAAGGACGTCCTTCCTGCAGCCGAGCGGGCGAAGGAGAACTACGACAAGGCCCTTAAAGCTTCTACATCGGCCATGGAGGAGTGCACCAACCTGAGAAATGAGAAGGAAGCTCTAACTGTCCAGCTGGGGACGATCGGAAAGGAGAAGAAGGATTTAGAACAAAAGTTGGGGGAGATGGGGTCCCTGAAGAAGAGGGTGGAGGACCTTGAGAAGGGTCTCCTTGCGGCCGATGAGCGTCGTAAGGACGATCTGAGGAGGCAGAAGGAACTTCATGACGCCGAGGTCAAAGAACTTAAGCAAAAACTGGAGGCTGCTTTGGAGGGGGAGCGGAAGCAAGTGGCCGACACACTGAAGTATGTGGAAAAAGCTTTTGATGTGGCCATCGAACAGGTCAAGGTACGTAACTCGGCTTATAATCTCGACACTCGTGGAATGTCTTATGAATATGAAGTCATCGATGGAGCCGTGGTCCTGGTCGATGGTGACAACAAGATCGAGGTTCCTCCAGAGGGTCTACCCTCCCCGACCGGTACTCGGACTGGTGCTTGAAGCTCTTTGTTTTTTGATGTAATTCCCTTTGGTCGACTTCGGCCTCATTTTGTAATGACTTAATTTTGCTGTTATTAATGAAGTTTCTTATTTTCGTTCTTCCGATCGTATCGTTTGTATGTCTTTTACCCGGCCTTTTCTTATGTTTAAGCCGATCGCGTGGCTTCGTTGATTTATATGTTTGCAACGTTTTTCGTCGTACTTTATGTCCGATCGCGGTTGTTAATGTGTGCATCATATTCGATGAGAAATTTCGTTTGCGAGCCTTTATTTTGGGTTACTCGTTGCTTGAGTCGGACCTTGTTTATTCAGCGATTTATGCCCTGGTTTTCAGGCCGAGGGTTCAGTTTCACTGATTTGTGAGGTTATTAAACGAGTATCTCGGTTTTCAGGCCGAAGATTTGGGTGCTCGCAAGTATTTGCACTGAATTCCCTGGTTTTCAGGCCGAGGGCGTGTTCATAATGATCCTTTGGTTAGGCCGATTGGCCTTGTACATTAATTCCTTCAACTAAAATACATCCTTAGGTTATGGGCGTTCCAGTGCCGAGGGATGTCATTGCCACCAAGTGTTTCCAGTCGGTAGGCGCCTTTCCCTGTTGATTCTGTGATGCGGTAGGGTCCTTCCCAGTTGGGAGCTAGTTTTCCTTGCTGCGTGTTTCTTCCTCCAATGGCGGCCCTCCGTAGGACGAGGTCTCCTGTCTTGAACCTTCTTTCAATTACTTTGCTGTTGTACTTGGCAGCTGCTCTTTGTTTCGCAGCTACCTCTCTGATGTGGGCGACCGCGCGTCGTTCTTCTAAGAAATCCAACTCTTCCCGAATGAGCCGGTCGTTGTGTTCTTCGTCGTTTGTCTCAGTTCGCCAGCTGGGTTCGCCAATTTCAACCGGAATAACAGCCTCGGTTCCATGTGATAGTCGAAAGGGGGTTTCCCCAGTGGACGAGTGGGGGGTCGTGCGGTATGCCCATAGAACATGGTCCAGCTGATCGGCCCATTTCCCCTTCGACTCATCCAATCTTCTCTTTAACCCTCGGAGGATCACTCTGTTGGCTGCCTCTGCCTGCCCGTTTGTTTGGGGGTGTTCTACAGAGGTAAAGTGCTGCTTGATCTTCAAACCTTCCAACAGCTCCCTGAACCGCCGATCGGCAAACTGGGTCCCATTGTCAGTTACTACTGCTTTTGGGATTCCGTATCTGCTGATGACATGTCTATAGAAGAACTTCTGGATTCTGGCAGAGGTGATGGTCGCCAAAGCTTCGGCTTCGATCCACTTGGTGAAGTGGTCGATGGCGACGATCAAAAATTTGACTTGACCTGGGGCCGGAGGGAAGGGTCCAAGAATGTCCATTCCCCATTTGAAGAAAGGCCATGGAGTTGAAGTGGTAGACATTCCTTGTGCCGGGGCGTTGTGGAAATTGGCATATTTTTGACAGGGATCACACTTTTGAACATACTCAGCCGCATCTTTCTCCATTGTGGGCCAGTAGTAGCCGGCCCGAAGTGCCTTTTTAGCTAACGATCGTCCACCGAGGTGCTGACCGCAACTTCCTTCATGGATTTCTGCCAACACGTAACTGGCCTCCCTAGGGCTTAAACATTTGAGCATGGGGCAAGAGAAGCCCTTTCGGTACAAGCAATCGTCCACCAGTGTATACCAGGCGGCTTGTCTTTCTATCTTCTCTCCGAACGTCAGGGAGTGCTCCTGATCGGAGGTATGAGATGATCGGAGTCATCCAGCAAGGCTCCTGATCGACTTGCATGCAATGTTGCTTCTCGTTGATGCTCGGTCTGGCGAGTGTCTCGTTGGGCCTTCTTCGTGCTTGCGAGCCTCGAGAGGACGTCGGCCCTAGTGTTTTGATCCCTCGGTACATGCCGGAATTCGATCGTCTTGAACGCGCTTGCCGCTTCTTTTACTTTGTCAAGATATTGTTGGAGGATGGGTTCACGGGCTTGGTATTCACCATTTAGTTGAGAGACCATGAGTTGTGAATCGCTGCAAAGGACGACTGCTTCGGCTCCAAGATCTTTTGCCAATTGTAAACCAGCCAAGCAGGCTTCATACTCGGCCTGATTATTGGAGGTTTTGAAGTCGAACCTCAGTGATTGTTCAATAGTTGCTCTTGTGCTATCTTCTAGCACCACTCCTGCTCTGGCCCCTTTTATGTTTGACGAACCGTCGACGAAGATGGTCCAGGCGGCTGATTTTTCTCTTTGGCTGTCGGTCATCTCCAAAACGAAGTCCGAGAGTACTTGGGACTTGATGGCTGTTCGAGGCTCATAAGAAATATCATGCTCTGATAATTCGATTGCCCAAGTGATCATCCGCCCGGCGAGGTCTGGCTTGTGCAGTACCGAGCGGATGGGCAAATCCGTTCGGACGACAATTAGGGTGTGCTTGAAAGTAGGGTCGGAGACGCCGAGCGGCACTGATGATTGCATAGGCTGCCTTTTCAAGCTTCTGATATCTGAGCTCAGGTCCTTGGAGGCTTTTGCTCGTGAAGTATATCGGGCTTTGAGTGGTTGGTGACTCCTTGACGAGCACTGTGCTCACAGCTTCTTCTCCCACTGATAGGTATAGGTACAGTTTTTCCCCTAAGTTGGGGCTTCACCAGTATTGGTGGTTTGGTCAGCGATTCTTTGAAGCTTTGAAAAGCTTCTTCGCATTCAGAAGTCCACTCGAATTGCTTCCCTTTCTTCAGTAGCTGATAGAGCGGAAGGGACTTGTGGGCTGATCGGGCAAGGAATCGAGTAAGTGCTGCTATTCTTCCAGTCAGCTGCTGTACCTCTTTGACCGACGACGGGCTCTTCATCTCTAAGATGGCTTTGCATTTGGCTGGGTTAGCCTCTATCCCTCTGCTTGTTAGCATATAACCAAGGAAGTGGCCGGCCGGGACGCCGAATGTGCACTTGAGAGGGTTTAGCCTCATGTTGTGTTGCCGAAGCCTTTGGAAAACCTTCTACAGGTCGGCCACAGGGTCTCCTCCATCGGCAGTTTTCACGATGATGTCATCGACATATACTTCCAGTACTTCTCCGATCAGCCCGTCGAAGACTTTGGTCATCATTCTTTGGTATGTTGCTCCAGCGATTTTCACGCCGAACGGCATCATGGTGTAGCAGTATGTGCCATCGTCAGTCAGAAAGGCAGTTTTTTCCTCGTCATGAACGTACATGGGGATTTGGTTATAACCAGAATAAGCGTCCATGAATGAGAGAAAGCGGTAGCCTGAGGAGTTATCAACTAACCTGTCAATATTTGGCAAAGGAAAGGGATCCTTTGGGCAAGCTTTGTTTAAGTCAGTGTAATCGACGCACATTCTCCACTTACCGCTCGATTTTCTGACCAGGACGACGTTGGCAACCCAAGTGGCGTATTGGATCTCCCTAATGAATCCGGCTTTCAGGAGCTCGGCTGTTTGGTCTTTGATGGCTCGTTGTCTTTCTGGTCCGGTCTTCCTTTTTCTTTGCGCGATCGGCTGCATTCTGGGGTCGACAGAGAGCTTGTGGCAGCAGAACTCAGGGTCAATCCCGAGCATGTCGGTTGCCGTCCACGCAAATAGGTCCGAGTTGTCCACGAGCAGCTTTTCCATTCTCTTTTTGAATTCTGGGGGCAATTGAGCCCCCATCTTTGTATCTTGTCCTTCTTTCTCGCCTACATGGATAGGGCAGGTTTCTTCTTCTGGTGAGACTCTTTCCGAACCTCGGCCGTCTTCTCCTGAATCAACCCTTCGGGTCAAGGTCAACGAGGGAGACACTATGCCTGGTCCTGGTGACCGGGGCCTTCGTGCTTGGTGATGGTGGACTCCTTTTTAGACTAAGGTTATAGCAAAACCTTGCCGCTTGCTGGTCGCCTTTGATCATGGCCACCCCTCCTTCTCTGGTTGGGAATTTCATCGCCAGGTGCACTGTTGAAACAACTGCCCCTATGACATTGAGGCTTGGTCTTCCCATTATGGACATTGTAAGAACTTTTGCAGGGGACCACAATGAACTTGCTCCTGATCGTCTTGCTTCCTCCTTTGCCCGTCAGTGTGACGAGTGCTTCCATGTACCCGAGGGGTTGGATACGATCGCCGGAGAAGCTTACGAGGTCGCTGTCATATGGCAAGAGGTCACTTCTGCTTATCCCCATTTTCTCGAAGCAGTTTTCGTAAATGATATCAGCCGAGCTGCCCTGATCTATCAAAACTCTTTTTACCTCGGCGTTCGCAATGACGGCGGTGATTACCATGGGGTCGTCGTGTCCGGGGAGAGTGTCGCCGTAGTCGCTGCTATCAAAAGTTATGGTGGGAGTTGCCGGCGGTGGCGCCGTTCGGCGTGGCCTGGACCGGTTGTCATCCACATGCTGTACCTCCCTCAGGGCTCTTTTCCTTGAGTTGCTTGAAGATCCTCCTCCGCCGAATCCCCCGGCTATCATGTTGATAGTGATCCGAGGCTGTTGATCCTGATCTCTCGGCAGTGATCTGTCCCTTGCCTTTCTATCGGGACCTTCGCGGCTCCGCGGTGACCGGGAGCGGTGTCGTCTTCTTTCTTCTCTGGGGGGTGATCTACGGTCTTTTCCCCGATCGCCCTGCCCCCGGCTGCCCCAATCTTGCTTCTCTTTCTTCACATATCGGCCCAAGTTCCCGTCACGGATCAGCTGCTCAATGGCATCCTTCAACTGATAACAGTCATCAGTTTCGTGCCCATGGCTTTTGTGGAAGGCACAATACCTGCTCTTGTCGCCAATCGGGGACTTGATCGGCGGGGGTCTTTTAACTTCGGCTAGCTCCGCATGGTGGACTTCTTGCCAAATCCTCGAAAGGCTGCTATTGATGGGGGTATAATTGCCCTCGTAGCGTCCCCTGAACTTCTTCTTCTCTTCCCTTCTGTCTTTCTTGTTTCTTTCTTCTTTCTCCGGTGCCCGGACTTCTTTCGCGATCGTCGTTTTAGTCGTCCCTTCTAGGTGCAGCTCTTCGTTCACAAACTGGGTCGCTCGCTCCCGAAATGCCTGTCATATTGTGGACCCTGATCCTCCTTAGGGAGATAGCAAGTGGGGTGCCGGTACGCGGTGCTTCGACTGCGCAATGGAGCTATACCTCGTCCGTGACGTTAGGTGTGAGGGCGATCTCCTTGTAGAAACGGGCCAGAAAGTCTCGCAGGGTTTCAGATTCTCCTTGTTTCACCTTGGCGAGTGTGTGGGAGTCGCGGGGAATCTGGTTAGCCATGTTGAATCTTTTGGTGAAGGCTGCCGCTAGATCGTCCCACTTGTCGACTGGAGTTTTGGGGGAGCGTTCGGAACCAGGTCAAGGCTTCCTCGTCCAAGGTCCGAGAGAAGCTCCTGCACATAATGTCGTCTTGAGCACCCAAGAAAAGCATCTCATTGAAGAATCTGTCTAGATGTCGGCCTGGGTCGGTCTCCCCCGTGTAGGAGGCAATGTTGCTGAAAGGCCTCAAGAATTTATCCGGTATCTCTACCTGTGCCAGTCTTGTGGTGAAGGGATGGGTAAAGGGACGATGCAAGGTGATTAGGCTCGGGAGGCCCGAAGTCGTGGCCGTGGGGGTTGCTGTGACGATCGGAGCGACCTGGACGACTGGTGTGGTTTCGACGATCGGTGTGACCGGGGTAGCCTTGGGCGTGGCTTGCGTTTCCGCTTCTGTCTCCTTACTTAGCTTTACTGCTTCTTCATTTTCTTTTTTGGCCGACGCTGCCTGGGTGTCCCCGTGTTGTGAGGGAGTCGTTCTTCGGCTGCGTCTGCGGGTGTGGCTCATCCGCTCGGTTGTGCGTTCAGATGAAGATACCTCGTCTGAAGAGGTTCCAGATGATGAAAAGCTGGACTCTCGAGAGGGGAGGTCCCTGGTATGATATGTCCTCCGGGAGGTGGAGCTCCTCCTGCTCCCCTCTCTTCCGGCGAGATCCCCTCCGCGGGGCTGCTGGAATAAGGGACTCCAGGTATTTGATCCTCCTCTCCAATTCTCTTATGGTCCCGCTCTTCTTCTTCCTCTTCCTTGGTGGGGTGGGTGGCTCCTCCTCACTGGTGGGGGGGGGGTTTCTCTCCTCTTGGTTCTCTTGGGTGTCTTCCTCCTTCTGACTATGTTTCCGGGAGGTTTTAGGTGATAACTCTCTGATGAACTCCCGGTGGTGTGCACAGAGGGTGCTGTCTCCTGAGGAGTGGCCCTCAAGGTTTGACGGGGATCAGTCCTCGTTCTTGCTTCTTCCACCGGCGCTACTGCATGAGGCGGTGGGGGTTGGTTGTTGGTGGCTTCCATGTTTGGATGTGCGGACCAGATCTCAGCAAAGGAGGTAGAAATGGTGGAACTTTGTTACACGTTCCCACAGACGGCGCCAAATGATCGTGGCCGAGATCACGGGGATGGTCCGAGCACTAAGCGTGGTGGTCCTGAGGGACCCTGCAGGCGGTTGATTGTTCTCCGGTGGTCGCTCCGGTACGGGGGCGCGCGGTGGTGTACCTTGCGAAGGCACTCCAACGCTCAAGTTAGTGGGAGGAATGATATGAGGGTGAATGGTGATAGATTGATTACCTCTGGCTTATGGGGGTGAGGCCCCTTATATAGCCATGGGGTGCTACGACAGGGGGGGAACATGGCAGGTGGAGCAGGCACGCCTCCGCCGCCTTTCTCCTGCTACGGCCGTAATCCCCGGTGGCGTGTGTCAGACACGCTTACCTTTATCGGGGGTTGTAGGGAGCGCATTAAATGCGATGAGACTTGGTAGGTAAGCTACCTCTGGGGCTCTAGTCATAGGGTCCGAGGCTTCGTCGTTGTGGTATGGGCATCGGACCGATTACGCTGGGCGATCGTCTCTCCTAGGGGTTGTTCAATCGGCCTAAAGTCTAGACCGACGCGGCATTGAGTTGGTTCTTACGTTCGGGACATGGATCGGGCGATCGTCTCGTGAGGAGCCGCTTACGCCGAGGTCCGGATCAGTTGCGATCCAGCGTGATGGTGAGCGAGTGGCTCACCATCGACGGTGTTGCTCGGCCCTGGATGCTTACGCCGAGGTCCGGATCAATACTCAACTTCTGCATTAAATAGTAAATAATAATAATAATAACATGCTGAGATAAATTTATGTAAATTTTATTGAAAAAATAATGATGTCAAGATTTTTTTAGAGAAACTCAATTATTATAAAATTTATTAAATAATAAACATATTAAAAATTACGTGAAAATTGTTTTTATTAATAAATTTATGAAAACGAAGCAAATAATCACCTAATGTTTTCACCATTTTATTTTCTCTGTGCGCCCCTGGTGTTCCTTCTCCGAATTCGTTTTCTCATTTTAATTACTTCAAAAGGAAAATTAATAAATTATTTTTCTTAATTTACAATTATGAACAATTCATTCACGTTTGCTGTGTTACTTTTGAGTTTGTCACGGTCGCCTATCCTTTTCACCTTAACTATGATCTTATATTAATAACTCACCTCATAAAGACTAAGAAATTATGAAAAATAAGTTCCCAAACTTGAAGTTGAGTATGATATATATTGGTGTTATAAATTTGATGGGAATTGTAGAATGAAGTAATAAAGCCTGCGATAAAGGGTGTGGTAGGCATCATGAAAGCATGCTTGAAAGCAAACGTCCGAAGGGTAGTTTACACATCCTCTGCTGGAGCTATCAATGTTACAGAGCACCAAAAGCTTTTCTTAGATGAGACTTGTTGGAGTGATGTTGAATTCGGCCTCAGAGCAAAGATGAAAGGCTGGGTTTGTGCCTAATTACTACTACTCACTCCCCTCTTTTCTATTTTTGTCTCTGTCTACCAAATTGAAATGAGTGTTTTTCGAGTATGATTATGGTCAATTTATATAAATTTTTTAGAATAATTTATGAGGAAAAAATAGAATGAATAAAGAAGGTGATTAAATGAATTCAATTTCTCCCATAAGTTGAAACTAATCTTTATAATTCAACTTTTTAAAAAGATCTCCTATTTAACTTATTCATGAGTAACTAATTTTAACTTATGGAATAGTTGAATTCATTTTATCTTATTGATTCATTTTATTTTTTTCTCCCATAAGTCTTTCTAAATAAGTTTACCCCCTCCTATTTTTTTATCTAATTAACTAAACAGTGACTGAATGTTGAAATGAAAAAGATTTTCATCAATTATCTAAAGGAAAAAAATAAAAAAGAAGGAAAAAATTGACTTGAGATGAAGAGAAATTTTCAATTTTATTCATCTATTTTTTTTTCTCCTTTAGCCTATAGTGCACTTAATTATACTCATTTTATCAAGATAAAAAATATATTATAATAATTATTTATTTTTTTCTTTTTTTTCATTCAACTAAATAAATAAAAAAACTTTTATTTTTCTCTTTATTTCTCTCCATCCAAACAATATATAAAAAAGATGGGGTCTTTTGTGTTGAATTTCAATATGAAAGGATGCACTCGTCTTGCTATATGTGTGGATGTATTCGGCATGATGATCTAACTTGTGGTGAGAATCATGGTGAGAAGGAAGCGGAGAGAAAATTCGGCCCTTGGATGACGGTCATGTCGTTTGGATGTAGATCGCGTGAAGAGAAAGAACAGATGAAACGTGATCATGCTAGGAAAGTGTGGCTGAACAAGAAGCAAAAAGAAAGCAATTGGCCATTTGAGAAATTGAATAACTTAACAGTTGATGACAAAGGAGATGAGGAAGTGCGACATAGGCATATTGACACTCCTGTCAATGCTAACACTACCACTTTCCAAGACAAATTGCACCAACTGACAATGCACCAATTGAACAGAAGAAACAAAATAAGGTGTCCTCTCAAAAACCCATGCTGACTTCGCACGACCCCATTAGCGCATTTCATGATTACACAAATTTGATCCCCACAGTTGCGAAGGGATGAAAAAGATGGAAGAGAGTCTGAAGTGATAAAAGAGAAAGCCATGACAAGGAGAATAACGTACAAGAGGTTGCTAATTCGAAACGAAAATCCAGCATGGACATTGATACCAGTGACCATGTGGAGTACAAGATGCAAACCAAACATTCTCATTTTGAAGATATAACAACGAGCTTGGAATCTCGGGCTTGCCAAGGGCCTTGAAAGTTCTATTTTGGAACTGTCGTGGGCTTGAGAACCCACATATAGTTCGAGCTTTGAAGAAAACCATAGCTACTAAGTGCCCCAAAATTGTGTTCCTTATGGGAACAAGGAGAAATAAGGAGGAAATCATGAGGATGAGACATATTGGTGGCCTAAATAATGTGTGGGCGGTTAGTTGTTAAGGAGAAGCGAGGTCTCATGCAGGTGGATTTTCTCTTTTCGGGAATCATGAACTCATGGTCGACACTCAATTTACTTCCCTCAACCACATTGATGCCAAGGTCTCAATGGATGATGGCCAACATTACTTGAGGTGCACAGGTCTCCATGGTCATCCTGAAGCGCATTTGAAGCACTTAATGTGGACCTTATTAAGGGGCATCATGCTACTTTGAATGGTAGTCCCTGAATTTGCTTTGGTGACTACAATCAGATCTTACCAATGAAGGAAAACGTGGACGGAACATGGTTTCAGATGCCACCTTGATGGGATTTTGTGATTGCACTTAATATTTTGAACTCATTGATATGAGATATGTAGGTAATACCTTTACTTGGGACAATAAGCACCATGATAACACCAATATCTTGGCTCGGCTAGACCGTTTCTTGGCTACACAATATTGGAAGATGACATTCCTTGTAGCAACGAACTACCAAAAGTGTCCCTAACGAAATTGGAGGAATTAGAAAGAGAGCCATTTACCATGTAAATTACAAGATATAATCGTCGCAGAAGCTAAGCTGGAAATTTTTCTAGCCCAAGAAGAGTTGTGGTGGTCCCAGCGGTCTAGATCAATGTGGCTCAAGGAAGGAGACCGTAACACCCGATTTTTCCATAAAAGTTCCTCACAGAGAAAGGCTACACAGTGGGTGTCTTCTATTTGTGATGATAATAGCACCATTTTCAGAGAGGAGGACGTAGTAGCCCGTGTCATGTCCAATTTCTTATCAATCTTTTTCCCTCTTCCTATCCATAAGATATTGATTATGTCACTGGAGTAGTAAGAGGATGCATTACTGAAGAGATCAAAGGATACTCAAGACGTGCATTTTCTGAAGAAGTCTTTATTGCTCTTAAAAATATGAAGCCATTCTCTACACCTGGACCAGACGATCTACCAGCTTTCCTTTTCCAGCACCATTGGAAAATTAATTGTATTGATTTAATTTCCTTTGCTCTAAATATTTTAAATAATGGAGAGGACCCATCTTCTATCACCAAGTTATTTATCCGTATGATTCCCAAGATTAGAAAGCCCAAGCACACAAGATTTTAGTCATATTGCATTGTGTAATGTTATCATGAAGTTGATTATTAAAACAATTGCAAATAGGTTAAAAATATATCTCCCTGATATTTTTAGTTGCAATGATAATGCTCTATTGACTTAATTATGATACCTTTCATTTTATGAGGAAAAAGTCCACGGGTAGATTGGGTTTTGTTGGACTTAAATTAGATATGGCCAAAGCATATGATAGGGTGGATTGGTGTTTCTTAAAGAATATGTTCTTATATCTATGGGCTTTCCTTCTCGTTTAATTTGGTCTTTCTCATTATGTGATGTGTTTCTATAGTTACGTTTTTGTAATGTTAAATAGTAACCTTTGTGAAGAATTTCCCCCTCACAGGGGCCTTCGCCAAGGAGATCACTGATCTCCATATTTCTTTATATTGTGTGCTGAGGTATTTTCAGGATTATTCTTGAAAGCTTTAGAGGAAAGGGCACTTCATGGGATTAGAATTGCAAAGAGAGCTCCGGAAATTACCCATTTATTCTTTGCCAATGACAACATCATTTTTCCAGAGCAGTAATAATGAAGTTGATTTAGTTCTAAAGATTCTAAGCATGTACCAACAAGCTTTTGGATAATTAATCAATCTTGACAAGTCTGAATTATCTTTTAGCCAAAATGTTCGTGAAGAAAGGAAAATCAAAACCAAAGTTGGATGCATATTAACGTTGTTGATAACCAATCCAAATACTTGGGTCTCCCTACCTTTGTTGGTAGGTTGAAAAACCAAGTTTTTGTTGATGTCAAAGAAAGAGTTTGGGAAGCAATTTTTGTATATAGAGCCAGTAGAGAAGTATTATTGAAAGTAGTGGTTCAGGCTATCCCTTGCTATATTATGTGGTTTTTTTACTCCTTAAGTTCCTATGTGACAAAATAGAACATATGATTCGGAGATTTTGTGGGGGTAGTAGAAATGGAGAGAGGAAGATTTATTGGACCATATGGGATAATTTATGCTTATAAAAAAATCTGGAGGTATGGGTTTTAGAAATTTCTAGGCTTTCAATTTAGCTCTCCTAGCTAAACAAAGCCGAAGAGTCATAACACCACTAGACTCCCTTTTGGCAACATGTCTGAAAGCGTATTATTTCCCTAATAGCTCCTTCTTACCTTCATTGGTGGGTCATATTCCAACTTACATTTGGCGTAGCATTCATAGTGCATCATGGATCCTACATAAGGATGGAATTTGGAAGATTGGTTCTGGAACTACTGTGAATATTTGGAAAGATGGTTGGTTGCTCACCCAGTGTGGTCACAATTATTGAGTCTACCCACTCATGATTCTTCAATTCACCATGTGTATTAACCATTCCAACCAAGTCTGGAATACAAAGCTGATGCAAAACTCATTTTGTACTTTTGAAGTCGAGCAAATATTGCACATAATACTCATAAGGAAGATAGATTTTGCTTGGGAGAAATGAAGGATGAGGTATTTATCATTAAATGTGCATTTCACTTTTCTTTGAAACAAATCACAGCTAAAGGATAAGGTAATAGTGAATCCCCTGGTCTTCCGAATTTCCATTGAAAGAAGCTTTGTCTCTCCCATATCAACCAAAACAACTTCAGTTCATGTGGAGTTCCAGAGAGAAGTAATTTGATACGTAGGGGAGTTCGATGTGACCCTCTGTGTATTTGGTGTAATGATGAAATTGAATCGGAGGATCACATGTTTCGCAATTGCAAATGGACTACAGATGCTTGGGCTTAGTCACCTCTGAAAATTCAAGTTTATCTCCTTCCTCCAAGTTCTGTTCTTCCATGGATAAATGAATTTATTTTCTCGGTTCCAAAAGATATACTAGCACGCATGTTCATTGCGTTATGCCATGGCTTTTGGTATTCACAAAACCAGAAAATATTTGAAGGTAACGATATTAACCTTTAATGCATTTCAAAAGCCTGTGATTTTGTTTACAACCTGAAGCAACTGGGTCTGAATAGAGTAAACGTCCCTAATGCTAGAAGCCACGAATCCATATGGCAAGTTCCTCCTCAAGGGTGGTATAAGGTTAACTCTGATGAAACATTGACTGGGGGAGGTAACTAGGGTATTGGAATAATTGTTCGAGACTTTGAGGGTTTTGTTATAGCTGCAACAACTGGGAGAATTGAGACATTGGCAAATGTAAGCTTAGTGTATGCTATGGGATTGCAGTTAGCAATGCAATTTGTTGCAGATCTTTCACTTGAAGATGTCAAATTCAAAACAGATTACAAAGAAGTCACGGATCAATTAGAAAATAACGCCAACCTGGCCTTATATTTGGGTCTCATCATTACTCATTATAAAGCTATGCGAGTTGGATTCAGAAATTATAATTTTAGTCACAAGTGTAGAGTAGGGAATTTTGGTGCTGCTCATTTATCAACTAAATTTGTTTGTTTTCATTTGGTCAATAGTTGGATAGAAGAAACTCCTAGATGTATTGCTTCCTTTGTGGCTGAGGATATTTGTCCTAGGTCCCCTTAATTTATTCATCATGAACTTTACATAAAAAGTGTAAATAATTACTTTATGATGCTTGTGATTTCTACAATATTAGGGGCTAAACCCATTTATTATCTTTTTGGCCCATATTGTATAGCCTGATGACACCTCTCATGATTGTTACAATCAGTGTTTTATATTTCTTACTTGAAATTTATATATCTTGTTTCCGTTTTCGTAGATGTACTTTGTTTCTAAGACATTGGCAGAGAAAGAAGCGTGGAAATTTTCCAAAGAGAACAATATGGACTTTGTCACAATTATTCCAAGTCTTGTAGTTGGTCCCATTCTTACGCCAACAATGCCAAGTAGCCTCAGTACTGCTCTTTCACTCATCACCTGTAATATCTTTTAACGTGACTAGTTTCATTATCGTTATAGTGATGGATTAGATACCCGTTTTATTTAAAAAATAGATTTATATTTTACAAGAAAATTATTTTTAATTTTCAACAAAATAAATTTCTTTTGTTATTTTGACCTGAAAAAGTTAAATTTATATACAAAGATATATTTTTAGGCTTAATTGCATTTTTTGTCCCCTTATTATCATTAATTCGCGATTTTGGTCGCCCTACTTTTTTTTCGCGATTTTGGTCCCCCTATTATTCTAAATTCGCTATTTTGGTCCCTCTAACACATAGATTTTGAAAATAAGGGGACCAAGATTTTGAACTAAATCGCGAATTTGGAATAATAGGGGGACCAAAAGTGCAATTAAGCCTTACTTTTACAAACAAAAATAACATCAATAACATAAACATTTTCCCATCAAGTGAGATTGAATGTATAGATTAAACGATTCTATAATATATCCTATCATAAATTTTATCTAATGATAAATTGTTTAAATCTAAATACTTCATTATAGTTTAATCTATGGTTACCCTCTTTACCAAGTCTTTTATAAGATTTCTCCTAACATTGAACTTAATTTATTGTGAGTTCTTTACCATCCAATATTCACTATTATATTATTGTGTGTCTTATATTTGTGTAGTAAATTTTCCTTCAAGATAGTTACACTTTTCTATGCATTCTCTATATTTCATCCATCCTATTTAAATCTTATGATTTGCATATCCCTGTTTTTTGTCATCATTTTATATGATGCAATCAATGTATTTAAACAATAGAACTTGTGGTTGATTTGATATCCAATTTTAACTTAAGTTAGATTTCACGTGCCTCTTGATAAAATTAATTATATTTACATACTCCTTTTACTTTCAGTTAAACAAAACCTGCATTTTCAAAACTTTTCTTTATAACTCTAATTTTCCACATCACAAAATAAATAAAAATGTAATTCATATAAAAATGGTTTCTAAGATTTCTTGTATAATATAAAAATTCTTATAAAATAGTATACATGAACTTTAAATGTTTTACTAGTTCTCTAGTTAATTGACAGGTAATGAGGCCTTATATCCAATCATAAAACAAGGCCAATACATTCACGTGGATGACGTTTGTCTTGCCCATATATTTTTGTTCGAGAATCAAAAAGCAGAAGGGAGGTATATATGCTTTGCCCACGATGCCAACATATATGACATTGCAAAATTGCTAAAGGAAAAATACCCAGAGTACAATATCCCCACAATGTAAGTCTTTGATAAATAAAGATAGTTAGTTTTACATGTGACATATTTCTTATACATTCTTCAAGAGTAAATAGATAATTTGGTCCATAAAGTGGCTCTTATTTAGGTTTTTGTTATTGAAAGTATCAATGTGTATACATTATTCCATGATTGTGTTAACTTCTTCACACTTTTATCCTTCAATCAATAGTCATTAATCAAGTGTAATTATGGAGTTATTGTTATGTCATGTTAACTATACTCATGTCAAGTTAAGTGTACATATATTGGAGTGAATAGATAATTTGGTCCTAAAAGTTACACATTATGTAACTTTGGTTTCTGAAAAATATTAGTTTATACAAATTAGTCTTTAAATGTGTCTACTTTATCATATTTACACCCTTCTGACAATGGCTATTAATCAAATGTAATAGCATTATTGATGTGATATGTTAACTACACATATGTAACGTTAATTACATGCCACACACATTGCCTACTTTATGTAAAGGAAAGGGTTTACTTATGGTCTTTGAAAAAGTTGAAGACTCATCATCAAACTCCACTAATAAGTGAAGTCGATCAAAATGTTTTAGGATCCATAATTTGAGAATTTAAATTCAAAATGAGATCATTAGGAGTCCTGAAATTAAATTAAGGTATCATCAGACATTAATATTCAAAATGTATTTTTTTGTTGATGCAAATGAAATCATTAGAAGTGCTAAGTTTAAGACTCACAAGATTACTCTCAGAACTCATACTAGTAAAACGCAAGATATGTTTTGAGTTTGATACGAATAGGTAACTCTGTAAAGAAATTTTCAATTCATAATCAGGTGAAATGAAATATTGATAGTTTTGTGCACAAAAAAGGGAAATCGATAGGGTGCGAAGGGGTGTTTAAGGACTCCTCCAACACATAGATTATAGGTTTTATTAAAAATTTGGCATCCATTGGTTAATTATTATATATGAGCTTTATGGGGTTCTATTATTTTGTATTTTATCATATAACATATGGATATATATTACTCCATTTTAGCTACTCAATCTCATGAAAAAGGTGTATTATGTCTCATACATGCTCACCCATAGTCAGACTAATCCATGCTTTCTTGAAGAAAAATGTGAAGGAAACTAGACTATGGACTAGCTAGCTAGCTTTTTTCATCAATTTGTTTTGGATTTACATTTATTAGACACCACATCTTTATATGGGTTACGATGGTTTTCTTTTTCAATTTTGTTTGGTGTATGGTTCTTGCATGATAGTTTAGTTGCCCGTTTGAACCATGCTTGTTAAAAAAATGCAATTTACATGTAGGTTTATTTCATATGAAATATAAGACTAGCAATAGAATTATAAAAAATGATATTAAAATTGCATAGAAATGATATATTTGTACTATTCTATTATAATTTCATTACACTTAATTAATAATCATTGACAAAAGATTGAAACTGTGAAGAAATTGACACATTTAAAGACGATTAATTTATACATGCTAATACTTTCATTGATCATAATTACACAAGATGTTATTTTTAGGGGCCAAATTATCTATCTACTTTTATTTATGTGGAATTTAACATGACCCAAATGTAATTGATTTCATCAACAATTGCATTATAATTGATTAATGATCATTGACGAAAATACAAAAATATGAATAATTAACATATTTGAAAGTTAATTTATATAAATTTTATTTATTCTTAAAAAAGACTACAAAATATGATATGCTCTATCATAATTATATTAACTCCTCAAAATTTAGGCAATACATTATTATTATTGTTTCTGTATTCAATCTCCAGAAAATAAACATTTTTACTTTACTTTTTTATTTCAGATACAATAATGATATGTAAAAATATAAAATGTTGGGCTAATGCTTAATTGTAAGGATTGGATTTTTAGGTTCAAGAATATTCCAGATCAATTGGAGGTTGTTCACTTTTCTTCCAAGAAGATCACAGATGCGGGGTTTCAATTTAAATACAGCTTAGACAATATGTTCACAGAAGCTGTCCATGCATGCAGAGAAAAAGGGTTCATTCCTAAATGAAAACCCGCAGAAACTATAGCCAATGGCACCAATAACACAGAACTGAAAATACCTGTACATCTTCATGCAAATGATGGAATAAATAGTCTCTTATTGGTCCTATATAATAAATATGAATCTTTTAGCTATGTGAATTGGTAATCATTAATTAGAAACCGTCTTACTTATCAATAAGTTAAATGCTTTTTTCTCATCCAAAAGCTAAGATATTGTTGCTTTTTCATGTTTGTGTCTATCATTCTTTGTTTTTTTTCCTTTTTGGATACTTAT
This sequence comes from Sesbania bispinosa, assembly GCA_026901365.1. Taxonomy (NCBI): domain Eukaryota; kingdom Viridiplantae; phylum Streptophyta; class Magnoliopsida; order Fabales; family Fabaceae; genus Sesbania; species Sesbania bispinosa. The sequence goes on along the minus strand of QLOH01001127.1, from coordinate 33,976 downwards.
GAAAAGAATAAAAATATGGATTATAAATAAAATTGATTCCATTGCAATTTGATTGTTGTTGCGATATACACAACTCATTCTCAAATGTTTGTAAGTTATTGGATATATATCCTGACAAATAAGTAGGGGGAATTCTCAATTTCATACTTACAAACTTTACATCTTAAAAGTATGTAAATCAAATACAAGTTGTTTAGATGAAACTAATTTGTGCAATTGGTATATATATATATATATATATATATATATATATATATATATATATATATATATATAGTAGAAATAATGTCTCAATGTTCCACATATTTATTTATATTTTATAAAATAATTTTTAAAGAAATGAATGAAAGTGATGACAATTTAAATATCTTTAAAGTCATGCTCAAGTGACTCGGGCATTAGTTTTTAAATCTGATTATTAATGTCTTTTAGGGTGACTCGATAGCTAATTTGATAAATATCGCTTTGTATATTAACATACTCAAGGTTAGCAATTTCTCTTTCCCTCTAACATACATATAAAGCCTGCAATTTAATATTTTATATATTATTATTATTATTAGTATTCTGCATTATTTAAATAAAATTATGTAGACTAAATATGAGTTTAAAATAAATCATGCATGTTAGCTTATGTCTAATCATTCTCTCAAAACTTTCAAACAAAATCCACTATTGTATAATTAGATAACCTTGAACGACATTGATGTAGCAAGAAATACAAATTATTTTTTATGTATACACTACTACAAAATGGGTTTTTAACGACGGTTAAAAAATACTTTTAACGACGGTTTTGGAAACTATCGTTGATCCAGGCATCGTTAAAAAGTGGATTTTCAACGACGTTTATCAACCGTCGTAGTATCTAGGACATACCACGACGGTTCATGTAGGAACCGTCATTGTTTCTTCAATGTGGAGTAGTGAAAGGGGTTTTCTACGACGGTTCAGTTTACCGTAGTTGTTTCTTACTTTCTACGACGGTTTCTTCAAGCAACCGTCGTAGAAAGCACCTTTCACTACACCACATTGAAGACATACCACGACGGTTATGACTATAACCGTCGTTATTCCTCACTTTCCACGACGGTTATGGTCCATAACCGTTGTGGTATGTGCAGTTTTTTTATCGTTCTGTTTTTAGGCTTTCCCAAACCTGCAAACAGCCAAAACAGTCCAGAAATTGTACAGAACATAATAACAGCAAGATTTGAATCAAACTTGCATCCATTAACTTGAAAATACAATATTTGCATTAATTAGAGTCTAACCAACATACATAATAGTTTTTTTTATGAAAAAACTAATTACCTAAAGATAAAACGATACAAAAGATAGTCAAACTAATCAAACTATCAGCAGCAAAATGGAGAAGAAGGGACGGCACCAGCAAACCACCACGACGGCAGAGGGGAACGGTGAGAGAGAGAGAGAGAAAGAGATCTGTGAGGGGGACGGGGACGGTGGCTATGGTGGGGGGGACGGTGGCTATGGGGGGAACGGTGGTGGCTATGGTCAAAGAGAGATGTGAAGTTTGAGAGAGAGAGAGAGAGAGGGATGTGAGGGTTTGAGAGAGGGGCGCGACGCTGAATGGAGAAGGTATATATAAGGAAAACAACAACGGTTATGAAGGCGACCGTCGTTGTTTGTCTCAATTTTCTATCTACACCACTTTTTCCTTTATGCACCCAAATTTTCGTGCTTTTACAAGAAAAACAATGACGGTTATTCAAGGGAATGTTGTTGTTTGTCTCCATTTGCTATCCGCACCTCTGTTTTTCTTTTATGCACCCCTTTATTTTTTGTTTTTATAAGGCAACAACGACGGTTATGGGAGGGGCCTTCGTTGTTTGTCTCCTTTTCTATTTGCCTCCCCTTTTTGCTTTCAACACCCCTATGTTTTTAACGACGGTCCTTTACTAACCGTCGTTGTAGCCTGCTTTCAAGGACGGTTGTTGTCTGACCGTCGTTGTTTCTCGCACAGAAATTGCAATTTTGTCACCGCATCCCTTTCTACGACGGTTCCTATATAACCGTCGTTGTTTAGGCGTCGTTGAACAGTATTTTTGCACTAGTGATAAAGTTAACAAATTTATATATTAGAAACTAAAAAAAACTTATGCAATCTGAATTTTAAACTCTTACGATTTGATTGATGTAGTTTATAGTCTTGAATTTTCTAAACTAAAAACTATGTCTTATTTGGGTTGGTTGTAAGTTTTCAAATTTTTGTTTTCAAAAATTTTCAAAATTTTTACAACTCAAAACTAAAAACTGAAAACATTTTTTTGTAGTTTTGAAAGTGTCCATTTTAAAAATCACAAAAATAGGTTTTGAAAATGTCCATTTTTTGTAGTTTTGAAAATGTCCATTTTAAAAATCACAAAAATAGGTTTTCTGTTTTAAGTTTTGAGTTGTAAAAACTTAATTGAAATTTTTGAAAATCAAAAACTGAAAACTCACAACCACCACAAACCAGACCTTGGTTTCCTGTAGTTTCTGTTACTCCTTTTGTTCCTTTTTATCTGTGAACTTTGGTGAGTAGCACACAAATTAAGGAAGACAAAATAATACTCTTGTTTCCTCGATGTTTTTTTTAATATTTCTTGTTATATCATTTGTCTCTTATTTTACCTCTCTTATTAACTACTAGATAGAGTAGTAAGTATAGGAGTATATTTTAGAAAAGAGTAATAAATGTGCTCTTGGACTTCTAGAGTGGACATATGAAAGGAACAAAATTTTTCTTCTAACGTGGACAGATAAAAAGGAACGAGAGTATTATAAAATTGGTGTGCAACTTTTTTTGTAGTCAAGATGAAGTAGAATTATTTCATTTATTAGAAGTAGTCTTATTTCAACATGATGTTTATTCATATTTTGCTTATATGTAGTGGTATGTATGATTGAGTTCCAAAAGTGTGGATTACCACAATCTCACATTTTAATTGGCTGCAACTGAATTGTAGAAATCCTCAACCACGAGATATTGACAAACTAATATCTGTTGGGATTCATGATAAGTCAAAGATCTTGAGTTGTTTGAGATCGTACAGTCTCTAATGATTCACAGTCCATGTGGAGTTCAAAATAGGAAATCTCCATGTGTGCAAAATTAGAGTTGTACTAAATATTTTCTAAAGAATTTTATTGAAAGAACAACTACATATTCAAAAGGATACGCAATTTATAGAAGAATATATAATAGATATAGATATATTAAGGGTAATATATTTATATCTGTTACCTATATTACCCTTCATATATGGTTCCTTATAATAGAAATCTATTGTCGAAGTATAATGCTCATATTAATGTTGAATGATGTAATCATTCTCGGTTTATCAAATATTTGTTCAAGTATATGTCAACAAAGGACATGACCAGTCACTACCAGCTTTTATGATAGTGCACATGATGTGGAAGATTTCCAATGTATTGATGAAATTAAATTGTATTATGCTTGTCAGTATCCATCATTGTGTGAATTTGTATGGAGGATATTCTCTTTTGACATATACTATAACCTTCTATTAAAATATTGTCATTCCATTTTCCATTAGAGCATTTTGTTATATTTTATGACAATGAATACAATAATTATGTTCTTAATGAAGTAAATATAGCAATCACAAGAAGGGGGTTGAATTGTTATCTCTTAAAAATTTCTGCACTTTTCTTCTAATATTTATTTCAGCCCAAGTTAAATACTTGGCTGATATTAGAAGTTCAAGGGTTAATTCTCACAATATAAACTGTATTTATAATATGAATAAAATATGGTTCCTTTTGATTGGAACCTTCTTAAAGTGACACTTACTTAGGTATTCAATAGATTTAAAACTTTTTATGCAAATGATATGACAATTATAATATAAGTATAGCAACAGTAGTAAAAAGATTAAGGTAAGAAGAAGACTGCACACAATATTTATACTAGTTCACCTCTTAACCTTGAGGCTACGTCCAGTCTCTACTCCCAGTAGGATTTTCCACTATATCAACCTTGATATAATGACTTCTTGGGTGCTCCTCACCACGAGTATTCTTCTGCAGCCTCTGCAGGCTCGACCAGTATTCTTCTCCAGCCTCTGCAGGCTCTTACAACAGATTCCTGCAAATAGTAGGGCACACCTTACTCTTGCAGACTTAAATCAGCTATCTCTCAAAAGAATTCACCTCCTTTGAGAGTTACAAAATTTTGTGATGAAAATACAAAGAATAAAGGCTCATAATTTACAATAAATTAGTACACACCTGAAATACTTAAGCTAACACACACTTTTCCTCACTTTCCTAGCTATATAAACTCAGAACAAAGAGATTTATAAAAAGTGAAAAATCTGCAGAAGGTATAATTGTAATTTCACAGACTTCTTGGTGCTTTTTTCTGCTTGTTTTGCTGTGTATGTAAAATGGAGGAGAAAACTTCTTTTTATAGCCAAGGGGATGGAATATAGTCATTGGAAATGCCTTGGAGAGTAAGTCAATTAACCAGCTGGAAGTGCAGCAGTTGTCACTGTCATGTGCAGCCTTTTCTATTTCCTTGGTTTGACCGGTCCTTTCTTCTGATGAGCATATCTTCTTAAGCGTGTATCTTCTCCAGCAGGAAACCCATTCTGTAGTTTGTTTCCTTTTTTTATTTGTATTTTGATTTTGTGAAATAATTACTGGTTCTTCATGTAATTATTTTAGATGAGGAGCATACCCAGTAAGATTTTAAATAATCTCCTTAAATAAGATTTTGCTTCTTCTGATGTTGTTGTTAAAGGCTTTTCTTCTAGAAGCATTAACTATAGTGACAACAACATTTGCTTCTTTCTTTTCAGAGAACTTTCTTCTTATGATTGAATTACTTAAGAGGTTAGAAGATGTTCTGAAGGTTTTGAGTTTTGCAGACTTGAGTGTATCTTCTGAGAACTTCCTGACAGATTGTTTCTTCTGAAGTAATTCAGAGATATCTTCTTCTGATTCTTCTCAATAGCTTTCTTACTTTCACCTTACTTAGTTCTTTCCTTTCTTTATTGTAAGGTGATATTTATTAAATGACTGTTTCTTCTTGCTTGAATTACTTGAAACAGAATTTGCAACATCCTTTGTTTCTTCTGATATGCCACTGCAGTGGATCTTCTTATCCTTTTTACCTGTTTCTTTTTAACCAACTCAATTTGAAACATTAGTCCATATACTCATAATTATAGTAAGTATATTTTGATAGTTTGTCATTATGAAAACATCTCAAAGGGATTCTTGGACCTTACACTTAATAAGCCCACTATTCATCAATCTAAATTATTGGCTTGGATGGATGCAAATAGAAAATACTCAAACGTAAGGCATTTAACATATGCTTAATTTCCAAGTAAGTTTGTTTGTAGACAAAAAGAACGTGAATCGTCTCTGAGGCAAAATGGATTTTCTATTCAGAGGTTGTTTTTTGTTCCTCAAGGAAGCGAGGAGATGTATTAAGGATTTTACTGAATATAGTGAATGGCCCTAAATTATAAGTTACGATAAGAATACATATTAATGTCTTTTATCCAATATTTAAGGATGTTTTCTATGCATTGGGATTGTTAGATGATGATGAATAGTACATTGATGCTACTGTTAAGGCATCGAGTTAGGGTAGTGCTACCTATCTGAGAAGACTATTTGCAACATTGTTATTATCAAATCAACTTTCAAGACAAAAATTGTTTGGGAAAGAACTTGACAATATTTGAGTGGTACGTGATAGACATATGCTACATCGTGAAGGTTTTTTTATTAAATTACTTATTTAGTTGCATATATGTCTCACAATTAACTTAAATTACATCATTGTCAAAATGAGTTGGAAAGGAGGCAAAAGTTGGTGCCCTTGTAATGTTGTGTTATGTGGCTCATGCATTGCATTTGCTTCAATTGTTGTCAACAAGTGTTCCTAGCCGGGTTAGTGATTTGACTACTCAGAGAGAGTGTAGGCGGCGAGAATTAATTGGATATATAGTCCAAACAGAGAGGTCTCATGATATTATACGAATGGGTCCAGATGCATTCATCCCGTTGTGTCATAAATTAAGAGGAACTGTCATAGTAAAGAATAACATTCAATCCACGGTAGAAGAGCAGGGGGCTAAATTCTCACATATCATAGGACACAATGTTAAAAATTGTACAGTGTCATTCTTCTTCCATCGCTCAGGAGAAACTGTTAGTCGTCACTTTCACAATGTCCTACATGCTATAATCTCTTTAGAGGCAGAATTTCTAGTCCAACCTTCCGGTAGGGAAGTCCCACCACAAATCCTTAACAATAGTAGATTTTATCCCTATTTTAAGGTACCAATGTTTTTAATGTGTTATAGATTATCTTAACCCACAAAATCAATCATTAACTAACTGAGTAAATCATTTATGACCAAAGGACTGCATTGGAGCTATAGATGGAACACATATTCGGGTGAAGGTACCAAGGGCTGAAGCCCCTCGTTTTCGTGGTAGAAAATATTATCCAACCCAAATTGTGTTTGTTGCATGTAATTTGACATGAAATTCACTTATGTTCTAGCTGGGTGGGAAGGAACTGCATCTGAGTCTAGGATATTAAAGGATGCTTTAAGTAGGGAAGACTGTGACACCCTTCTACCCTGTACTCTTCATATGTTTAATAAATTGAAATGTAGAAAAGATAATGTCCCACGATGGGTAAAAGGTTCACAAAACTCTCTTATTAAAAACCTCATTAGTTCGAAACACAACTTAATTAAAACGAAATAAAACTTCAAATGTAATCCAATACTCATGCAACGGAATCTCCAAAGAAATAAAAATAACTAAACATCCTACTTGCCGTGCAAGACATCCAAAATGGTTTACAAAAACTTCCTAACTAGAATCATGATAAAAGGCCCCCAAATTATACCTTGATGTCATATCTATCAAAGCACATTCCCTTTAATCAAACTCGACACCAATCGTGTCATCACCAACACCTGTAAAAAATCCACAGTAATACGGTGAGGAAAAGAATACTACTTATACATACACATAGGAGGCTACCCTATCCTACCCACATATAAACAACATCATCATTCATCATACCTCATACCAAAACATCAAATAATCCATCATATAAGCATCATCTATAAAGCAAGCATATAGCTATTCATTTATACCAACATATAAACAACATACCATCATTCACCAAAGGAATCACATACTCATAAAATACTCATTCGTATTTAATACTCATAACATCATTTATAACTCAATATCATCATCAGATATAACACATATACATCCAACATGTATGCACCAAAACTCATCAACATTATTATATAACTCAATTCCATCGTTGAGTATACCAAATTATCATATGCACCAAAACTCATCTCATCACCTACCCAAAGATCATGACTTGGAACTCCGCACAATGGGTGCACCTCGTCAATCACTCTAGTTAGTACCAAGATAGTCTACCGGAGTCACCACACACAATCCGATAGTTGTACCCCCTCTATGGGCCCGCACAACGACATTCGACCCTAGGTTGCACCCCCCTCTATGGGTCAGTACAATCACTCCTAGGTTGCACCCCCTCTATGGGCCCGTGCATCGAACGCCCCATCTTGATCCCCTGAGTTGTACCCCCCTCTATGGGCTCGCACAACTCAGTTCACTTCCGAATTGTACCCCCTCTATGGGCCCGCACAACTCAAGTAACATCATCATTAAACGTATTGCATATTCACCAACCATTTGCATTCCAAAATAACATCAATTACTTTGCATATTCACCAACCATATGCATACCAAAATATCATAAAACAGATTGCATATTCACCAACCATATGCACACCAAATATCATCAATATATTGCATAAGCACCAATCATCATGCACACCAAACAACATCAATTATATTGCATAAGCACCAATCATTATGCACACCAAAATATCATAAAACATATCACACACCATCAATACCATTAAGCATCCTACACAATTTCACCTTTTAAAATAAATCAATATGCGAGCTGCGCTTAGCCCACGCTTAGCGCACCCTGATTATGCAATTTACCACATTTTCCTTTTTTCACTTCTTTGTTCAGTTTGTTCAGTTGTTCTAACTTTAGGACACTTACTGGATCCTGATTTCTTTTTAACCAATCTCCTCAAGAAAACTTTTTCTGTTCATTCCCAAAAAGTATTTTCTAAGTATTTATATCTATGTATCGGTATTATATTCATATTACTAAAACACAAATCCTGACTAATCAAAGTAATAAAACAAACATCTAAACTAAAACAACTAATGTAAATATCACAAGAGCAACTACTATTTAAACACACCAAAACATTGCAGTACTAGAATTATCTGCGAACACATTCACACAAACAGTACTAAAGTATCAACCAAAGAACAATGAAACCATGTCACAGAATTTTGAAAGATGAAATTGTAGGGTATGTCTCCAGCTCATCATCTCCAGCAGCTTCACTCTTCCTAGAAAAATTGGACTGTCCCCAGGCCACTGAAGGTAAGCCTGAAATTCCTCTGGTGTCATGCCTAGGTAGGGTCCCTTTGGTAAAAGATCAACTAATATCCTCCAATTCCTTCTGATAATGCCATTCAAGAAGGAGTCATATTATGTTGTGGTCTTTGTTCTGGTCATGTCCTGTAAAATTAAATTCAAACAACCAAGGATCCATTTCAGTCATAGAATTTAAGTTACAAAATCAAGGATCCATTTCTATTTAATTTTCAGAATGCAAGCACAATCAACCAATAGATGCAAGCACATTCCATTTCTGCAAGAGAGTACAATGGATGCACAAGAACATAAGAGAACACAATGATGCAAGAAGTATTGCATAAGCAACTCTCAAACAAGAAAATATCCACCTTCAAATTATATTGTTACCTTTTGTTCCATTCAATTCACAAACCATAAGTAACTATGGTGTAAAAGCAAGTAACAAGCATCATATCTCAAGCACAGTCACTAAAGCTAGGCATTTTGGGCATTTTTATCAAGTTACATTGTATAAAGCATTTTATCAAACACTTGGTAGGCAATGTTGCTTGACAATCAATCAATCCAAGCACATTGCAATTAACAACTCAACAATTTCCAAGCATTTATCAAAAATCATTCAACCCACATGGTTGCCTAACCTAGGGTTCAAAGCTTCAAGAAAGTGCCAAATTTATTCGGTCAAAATGAAGAGAAATGAGAGAACTCTTACCTTTTAATGCAATTGGAGAAGGGAAAGAAGAGATTTGAGTGAGAAAATTGAGGTTTAAAAATGAGAGGAAATTGAACCTTAGGGTGGACAGCCGCGTCGCGCACGAGAAGGGAAGAAAGGATTTTGAAAAAGTGAGCAATCCTCTCGTGCTGTTGCTGTCAAATGCGCACAACCTTTATAAAATTCGCTTAAGCCGTTTTTTTTAGCTTAAGCGATTTTTTTTTTTTGGCAGAGAGCACCCCAATTTTTTTTTTTGAAAAATTCGCTTAGCCATTTTTTTAGCTTAAGCGAATTTTTGGCAGAGAGCACCATTTTTTTTTATGAAATTCGCTTAAGCTAAATTTAGCTTAAGCGAATTTGACAGTAAAAATTTCTTTTTCATTTTGTCTGCATAATTCGCTTAAGCTAATGGATTTAGCTTAAGCGAATTTTCTGGACTTTTGCCTTTCAATTCCTTTTACACTTTTCAAAATTTTTCACTAATTTCAATCACTCAATTCTTGATTATTGCTCTCTTTTAGACTTTAATTCACCCCCTATTTCACTCCCTACATTGTTCTCTATGATTTGACAAAGCCTCACACTTTCCTAACCAAAATCTAAAATCAAACACTCAATTTTCACAATTGAACACTTTTAAGGCAATTCTTAGCATCCAAATGTCTCAATTTTGGACCGAAACTCATTTTCATAGCAAAACAAGTTTGAATAACTTCAAAACATTCAAATACACTTGTTTGGCCCAATTAAGACAATAAATTGCTAAAAATTGACTTAAGCATACAAACACACAAATATGCATAAAAACACAAATACACACATTTATGTACAAAAAACACTCAAACATACCAAATTGAAATTTAAAACACAAAACAGAATTAAACACTGGGTTGCCTCCCAGGAAGCGCTTTGTTTAACGTCACTTAGCTTGACGCCTGTATCAATTATGGTGGTTGAATTGAAACATTGTGGTGAGCCTAAATGCTACACCCTTGATCTCTTTTGGCAGCAAACCTTTAATTACCCTTGCCTCATACAGAAGTCTGATAGGAATTGACTCTAACCATCTTGGCTTTTTTCTGGAGTTAGACCATACTCCTGACTCCTTTGGCCTGACTTTTCTTTTCTTTGGCCTCTTATTATGATATGCATAGATCTTTTTCTTTTGAAGCTTGAGAGATTCATACTTGTCAGCCCTGAATTCCTTTGCTTCCTGCAGTCTTGGCTTCTTTTCTGCTAGAAGAGCTTTATCATACAAATCCACTTTGAAGCACTCCAATTGATCCTTTGGGTGCTGAATAGCTTCAAACACATTGAAGTCGGTTTCTTCATCTTGTGTCCCTGGCCTTTAGCTCACCATCACCAGCATCAATTATTACTCTAGCTGTCTTCATAAATGGTTTGTCAAGGATCGGTGGAGCTTCAACATCTTCCTTGACATCCATGATCAGAAAATCCATTGGAAACACAAAATTGCCAACTTTTTCCAAATCAGTAAAAGCGTTTTGCACTGAGAAGCTTTCAATGTTCACAAGAGTGAGACTTCCTGGATCTTTAAATTTTTTAGGCAAAGATTTTTGACTGATTGCATTGCAACCTGAAAATCTTCCTTTCTTAATGAGAAGCTCTTTCATGAATCCTGAATACTTCGGTATCTGCTCCATACCTTCTATAAAAGGAATGTTGATTTGCAGCCCTGTAAAACTATCCAGAGTATGTGCCAAGCTGCATTCTCTCTATCTTTCTTTGAAGGGGATTTAGGATATGGCAGTCTCTTTAGTTGTGGTGCTTCTTCCCTTCTTTTCTCCTTCTTTTTCTCATCTTCTCTTTTGTCACTCTTTTTCTCATTTTCTCTATGTACAATCATTTTCTTTATTCATCGCTCCCTCTTCCTCACAACCACTTATTTTCTTTTCTCTCTCATTCTTTTTTCTCTCACTCTCTTTTCTCTTCTTTGTTCACCCTCCTCTATTTCTTTTTCACTCTCTCCTTCTTGCAGCACTTTCTTCCTTAGCTTCCCAAGTTAGCTGAAGGTTTAGCTAACTGTCCAATTTGAGCCTCAAACATTTCTTACCGATGCTTCTATATTTTTCTGACATACCATAGAAACTTTCAAGAATTTCTCAAGAGCATCATCCAACTTTGATCTTTCTTGTTGAACTAAAGGGTAATCATGTTGTTGTTGGAAAGAAGGTTGCATGTAGGATGAATCAGCATATTGTTGCCACCCAAAACTCTGACTCTGGTAACTTCCCCCAACCCTGCGAAAAATTGTTAAGATAATTATTGTTGTTAGAGAAGTCACCAAGATTTGTTATGCTGGGAGAAGTATCCTGGTCCTCTCTGCATAGCATAATCTCCAAGTGTTGTTCTTGGTGGATATTGCCATTCACCATCCATGATTGGTTCAAGAGTTGGGATAATTGGTTGTGATTGTGGAGTAGAGAAACTTCTTGGTTCTTCTGAGTTGTCTTTTCAATTTATGGGTCAAATTTCAATTGATCTTTAGGTACCTGACCTCTTAAAAACATAAATCAACACAGCTCAAAACAAGGATTAGCACAAGATGATAATATAATTACTACCTACTCTAAAAATATTCACAATACTTAATGAACTAGTTAAACTTTGAACTGACAACCGACTCCCCGGCAACGGCGCCAAAAACTTGTTGGCTTCCTAGGCAAGTATACCTATTAGTCAACTGTAGTAATATGAAAATAATTTCAGAGTGTCGATCCCACGAGGAGTTGGTAGTTCAAAATTTTCACTAATTCAAAAAGTGAATATATACAAAAGAGAATATTTTGTTTCATGATTGATATGATAACTAAACACAATTCTAGTAAGCAATAATAAAGAGTAAAGTTGGTTTGAAATATCAGTGGGAAAAACTGGGATTGAATTTCATCTATCTCCCTCGTCTATATTCTGGTTGTATATCAATATATAGCCTTTGTAACTATCGATATAGATGCATACACAAAAGTCATTTATATTGATTCCTCAATTATAAAATTCATAAGATTAATCTCTTGAATATTGATTCCTCATATATTCAATAGATTATCCAGCATTAAGTTCAAGTATCAAGCATTCAATATATCAAAATCTATTCCTAGCATAACGATATATCGACTATTTTCGTTCATATCGGATTTCAGAAATACTTTCCAGTTAAATCCAAACATCTAAATCTAGAATCTATGATCAGATAGAATCAAGACATATAAACAGAACGAAAATAACAATATCGATAGAAACGAAATCACTATATAAAAATATAACCAGAATATATCCGAGTTCGAGTCGATTTACATTCAATCCCAAAGAGGAGATTAGCCACTCATAGTGACTTTACAATCCATAAAGATGAAGAAGAAGATGAAGAAATCAAGTTCCGTAGCCTCTGTTCTTCTTTCGAGCTTTTCGTTCTAATTTTTGGAATTGACGAACTTACGGAAACTGCGTTCAAATTCTGTTTTGTTCAATTGGGTAAGTGAAAATTCGCTTAAGCTAAAAATTTAGCTTAAGCTAATTGCTTTCTTCATGTTGAAGGAATTCTAATTCGCTTAAGCCATTTGAAATGGCTTAAGCGAATTTTTGGCAGAAAACATCACCCCTTCTCTGGACAAAATTCGCTTAAGCCATTCTAAATGGCTTAAGCGAATTTTCAACACTTATTCTTTTTTTCTTGTTGTTCTCCTTGCTTCTTTACTTCTTGGTTCCTGATTGCTCTTCTTTAATTTCTCCTGCAATTAAACATCAAAATTGGGATTAAAAGGTTTCAATTATAACAAACACTCAGATATTACTGCTCTTAACTTAAATGTTCTAGAATTTGGAGGAAATCAATTGAAGACTTTATGCAATTAACTCAAAAAGTGCCATTCTTTCCAAACAAAACATCTAATATTTGGCACTTAACACACCCGCAGCACGCATTTCTAGCGAGCTACGCTCCACTCGCGCTCAGCACGAGTGCAGCACAGGTTCAATGGTCACACGCTTCAGTACGCGCTCAGCGCCTACTGAAGCGCAAGTGTCGCCGATCGCGACTGTTGATACGTTTTCCATCCCTTTGACCCCATTTACTCATCCTCTAATCATTCCTCTTAGTTAAGATATCATTCATAATCATCAATAGTCACCAACTCATCAAAATCATCAATCTTTAATAGTTTTACATGGATTTCCCATCAAAACCCCAAATCTTCAAACCCTTCATTAACCCCTTTTTCACCATTCTCATTATTCTCATTCCATGCCACTCAATAGTCATCAAGATTAACACACATAAACATCAATCCACAGATTTTCATCTCAAAACAACACATATTCGCATATTGATTTCATTTATTACGTTTTAGAAGTTATTCTTACTACTCAAGCACCCCTACATGCACATACAAGCAATACCCTCTCCCCCACCGTACCTTAAGTGAAGATCGATTACAGCAAGGAAGTCCCTTTCTTGGTTCTTGATGCTCACTCTGCAGCAATCCTCTCTTGAGACTCTGGTTTCTCCCCTCCTTAGTGTTTCGCTCTCTGACGATAATACGAATAAGGATTAGGGTGAACTGATAACCCCTCCTTATTAGAATGCCTTATTGGGCTTGGGCCCATCCTCACCCCCTTATATTATTTTTAAATTTTAAACTATCTTTATGGATAAAACTAATAATAATATTAATCCTATTATTTATCCATCTATTTAATTAATTATTTCCTCTACTCATTTATTTAAATTAATTAATATTTTACCTAATAAAATTTAGGATGTTACAAAGACTGTTTAATAATACCAGAAGGTCAGTGAAATGTCCTTGTCATTTCTATTTTATATAATAAAAATTATAAATATAATTACATTGGTTCAAATCCTTAGTCATCATGGTAATTTTTGTAGGAAAATATTATATTGGGGATGCGGGATTTATGCTTAAACGTCAGCTTCTAACACCATATAGAGGTGTTCGTTACCACTTGAAGGAGTACTCATCTCAGGGGCCCACAAAATCCTAGAGAATTATTCAACCATCGTCATTCCTGCACTCCGAAATTTTATAGAGAGAACTTTCGATGTCTTGAAAAAACGATTTCCAATTATAGCTAGTGGCACCGAACCACACTATCTCTTTACTACAATGAGGAATGTAGTAGTTGCTTGTTGTATTCTACATAATTTCTTAATTGATGTCGATCATCATGACTCATTAACAAACGAGATGAGGATTATAGGAAAGGGTCACAATTAAGGGACACCATTGCAACTGAAATGTGGAATGTTTATCATGTTTGATGTTTTCTTAGTAATTTTTAAGTGACATTTGCATGTACTATTTTCCTTTCTTTTCAATTGTAGGGTAATTAGTGGCACAGTTTATTGTAATTTTCATTATATTATGTTTCTAAAAATTAGTGGCAACATATTATCTCTCTCATTTTTTAAAAAAATTTCTAATGTTTTTTTCAGTGTTGGACACCGATCCCTCTCATCTTTTCTCTTTTTTTTTTTTAAATTTTGTTTACATTTTCAATGATTTTTGGTTTCTTTTTTTTTCATTTTTATCTCATACTTTTATTTATTTATTTATTATTATTATTATTATTTAAAAATACTTTCTCTCATTATTCATTCCTATTTATGAGTTACATTACATAAAAATACAGATTAAAATTTAAAGTGTTTTCCAATATATTATCTATCTCTCTTTTTATTTATTCTATTTTTCTATCTTAAAATTATTTTCGTAATACACGTGTCACGTTTTCTCACTTGAGTTTTTTAAATATTTTTATTCTCATTCTCATCTTAATAAAGTGATTTTTTTTTGTGAATCAATGTCTTGTCTATGAGTGTTCTCCACGGTAGGCAGTACTGCTCCTGTCGTTTCTTTTTTTTTAATCACACTTTATTTTTTCTTTATTATTATTATTATTATTATTATTATTATATTATATTAATAACAATTTATCTCATTATCCATTTCTGTTTATCTGTTTAATTACATTAAAACACATGTTATGTTTTCTCACTTGCATTTTTTTTAGTTTCTTTATTCTCACTTCGGTAAAGTGATTTTTTTACGAACCACGAGTATTCTTCACGAAAGACAGTCATGCTGACATTTTCATTTTTTCTTTATTTTATTATTTTTTTATAACACTTTCATTTTCTTTTATTATTATTATTATTGTTGTTGTTGTTATGTTATAACAACAATAAATGTGTTATTTATATTAAATTTAAAGGTTTTGAAAATATATCATTTATCTCCCTTTTTTATTTATTAATATTTTCACTTATTATCTCTTTATCTATTCCATTTATTTATTTATTTTCTATCTTAAAATTGTTCCAGCAATACATGTGTCACGTTTTCTCACTTGAATTTTTTTTAAAATATTTGTATTTCTCATTTTATTAAAGTGAATTTTTTCTTTCATGTATCACAATCCTGTCTACGGGTATCCCCACGGGTGGCGGTCCTGCTTTTGGTCATTTCTTTTCTTTTTTCCTTTTTAATCACACTTTTTATTATTATTATCATTATTATTATTATTATTATTATTATTATTATTATTATATTAAATAATTTCTCTCATTATTCATTTATGTTATCTTTTTATTACATTAAAACACATGTCATGTTTTCTCACTTGCGTTTTTTTTAGTTTCTTTATTCTCACTTCAGTAAAATGGTTTTTTTATAATTCACAGGTATTCTCCACGGGAGGGAGTTCTGCTCCTGCCATTTTCATTTTTTCTTTCTTTTATTGATTTTTATAACACTTTCATATTATTATTATTATTGTCATATTATAATAATTTCTCTCATTATTCATTACATAAAAATACATTAAGAAATACAATAAATATGTTAATTTATATTAAATTTAAAGTGTTTTCCAATATATTATTTATCTTTCTTTTTATTCATTAATGTTTTCACTTATTATCTCTTTTATTTATTCTATTTATCTATTTATTTTCTATCTTAAAATTATTCCTGCAATACATGTGTCACATTTTTTTTGATAAGCCAAATATATACATGTGTCATGTTTTCTCACTTGAGTTTTTTAAATATTTTTATTCTCATCTTAATAAAGTGATTTTTTTTTGTGAATCAATGTCCCGTCTATGGTTTTCTCCACGGGAGACAGTCTTACCTCCCGTCGTTTTCTTTTTTTTTTCTTTTTTAATCACACTTTATTTTTTCTTTATTATTATTATTATATTAAAATAATTTATCTCATTATCCATTCCTGTTTATCTATTTAATTACATTAAAACACATGTTATGTTTTCTCACTTGCATTTTTTTTAGTCTCTTTATTCTCATTTTAGTAAAGTGATTTTTTTATTAGCCACGAGTATTCTTCATGAGAGAGTCATGGTCCTGCCATTTTCATTTTTTTCTTTCTTTTATTATTTTTTATAACACTTTCATTTTCTTTTTCTCTTTATTATTATTATTGTTGTTGTTGTTGTTGTTGTTGTTGTTATGTTATAACAACAATAAATGTGTTGATTTATATTAAATTTAAAGTATTTTGAAAATATATAATTTATCTCCCTTTTTTATTCATTAATGTTTTTATTTATTATCTCTTTTATCTATTCCATTTATTTATTTATTTTCTATCTTAAAATTGTTACAACAATACATGTGTCCCGTTTTCTCACTTGAGTTTTTTAAAATATTTGGTATTTCTCATTTTATAAAGTGAATTTTTTTTATGTATCACAATTCTGGTCTACGGGTATCCCCCACATGTGGTCGTCCTGCTTTTGTCGTTTCTTTTTCTCTTTTAATCACACTTTATTTTTATTATTGTTATTATATTAAAATAATTTCTCTCATTATCTATTTCTATTTATCTTTTTTATTACATTAAAACACATGTCATGTTTTTCTCACTTGCGTTTTTTTAGTTTCTTTATTCTCACTTTAGTAAGTGATTTTTTATAAATCACGGGCATTCTCCACAGGAGGCAGTTCTGCTCCCGCCATTTTCATTTTTTTTAATTATTTTTTATAACACTTTCATATTATTATTTATTATTATTATTATTATTATTATTATTATTATTATTATATTATTACTATTATTGTTATTGTCATGTTATAATGATTTCTCTCATTATTCGTTCTTATTAGTTTATTTTATTATAAAAGTGATTTTTTTTCAATGAACCATGGATATCTTCCATGAGGGAAAGTTTTGCTTCTAACTATTTTCTTTTTTTTCCTTTTTTTTCACACTTAAATTTTATTTTTATTATTTTTATATTAAAACTATTTCCCTCATCATTCATTCCTCATTACATTAAATGAATTAATTTCCAATATATTTTTATCTCTCTATTTCATTAATTAATGTTTTTTCACTCATTATCTCTCTTATCTATTCTTTTTATGTATATACTTTCTATATTAAATTGTTCCCACTTTACGCGTGTTTCATTTTCTCACTTGGGTTTTTTTATTCTCATTTTAGTAGAGTAAAATTTTATTGAACCACAATTTATGGGTATTTTCCACGGGAGATAGTTTTGTTTCTGTCGTTTCTTTTTTTAATCACACTTTATTTATTATATTATTATTATTATTAAAATAATTTCTCTCATTATTTATTTATGCTTATCTATTTCATTACATAAAAACACATGTCATGTTTTCTCACTTGTGTTTTTTCTTAAGTTTCTTTATTCTCGCTTCAGTCTCTTCCACGGGAGGCAATCATGCTCCTGACATTTTCATTTTTTCTTTATTATTTTTTAATCACACTTTCATTTCTTTTATTATTATTATTATATTAAAATAATTTTTTTATTATGCATTCTTATTAATCTATTTTATTATAATTTTTTAATTTAATGAACCACAAGTATCTTCAATAGGAGGCAGTTCTGCTCCTACTGTTTTCTTTTTATCCCTTTCTTTCACACTTTAACTTATTATTATTATTATTATTATTATTATTATTATGTTAAAACAAATTTTCTCATCATCTATTCCATATCACAATAAATGTGTTAATTTACATCCAAATAAAATGCATTTTTTTTCAATATAATCATCTATCTCTCTATCTTATCCATTAATGTTTTCATTTATTATCTCTCTTATTTATTCAGATTTTCTATTTACTCTCTATCTTAAAATTTATCCCGCAAATACACATGTCACGTTTTTTTATAAGCAAACTGAATTAAAAAGGGGAGTATAAGGGGCACTCCAACCCAATACAAAGAGTCCTTACAATTGATGAAAAAAACCAAAAAAACCGATTAACAACCAAGAAGTTAGGAACATGAAATAAAAACATAAAAAACATCACCCCTTATCATCACATTAGTCCAAGACGGATAATTATAGAGTGGACCCTTTCAGTTTGGGTCCACGGTAGACTTTTACTATAAATAGTATAAATTTAATATTAAAAAATATATTAATGTATATTATAAAATTAAAATTATTTTTTATAGTAAAAAAAGTTAATGATTTATGATGGACCCAAACTCAAAGGGTCCACCATGAACCGTCCAAGACATATAACATCAACCACCAAAGAGCCAAAGACTCCGACCAAAACTTTCCACAAAATACTTAATAAAAAGAATGTAACAAGCTCCGAGTCAAAGGTTTCCATACTGATGCTAACCAAAATGCACAAGGCACCCACCAAAAGAAGGTAAATAGCCCAAAAGTGATCACTACCACTTATGTATATTTGGAACTGAGGAGAAGATAAGGAATTCCAATCAAAAGTGAACGTCCCACATAGCAAAATTTAATGACAATTGTAGCTTCAACACAACATCAAAACCAAAACATAACAGATACACAAACACGTTTTTTTATTTGAGTTCTTTTTATTATTATCACTTTAGTAAATTGATTTTTTTTACCACAGGTATCTTACACAGAGGTCGTTCTTCTCCTACCATTTCTTTTTTATTTCTTTTTAAACCACACTTTAATTTTCTTTTTTTTTATTATTATATTTAAATAATTTCTCTCATGATTCATTTCTATTATCCGTTTCATTACATAAAAACACATATTATAAAATACGTGTTGATTTACATTAAATTTAATGTGTTTTTACATTTATCTCTCTATTTTATTCATTAATGTTTTCATTTATTATATCTTTTGTCTATTCTATTTACTTTATATTGTTCGTCTAGTAACGTATCACATTTTCTTAGTTCGCATTTTTTTTAGTTTTTTAAAGATTTTTTATTTTTTATTTTTGTTAAATGATTTTATTACGAACACCAATTATTATCTACAGGAGCATTCACATATGATAGGATTAACTCTCTCAACAATGATTTTTTCCATACACTCTATATAGATTTAAAATGATTAAGTTATGAGATCTCAAATCTCAATATATTTTAAATTTATAATTATATTAATGATACATTGATTACTATTTTCTATAAATATGATAATAATATGTTTTTTAGAATTAGCCAGTTAATATATATATATATATAATTATATCATAAATTAATTTGATTATAAAAATTATAATATATATAAAATCAAGCATCACTAGAAACCCAACGTAAAATATGTTTAATTTAACGTTTAAAATATGGTAATTCATGTTTCTAACACCGGAAATAGTTGCGTTAAAAAATCTAAACTTTAGCTTCGTAACAAAAAAAAACACCTAACAAGTGTGAATGCACGGTTACTAAGTTGAAATAAAAATGATTATATGTTTTTGTCTTGTCTTCTTTTCAAATGAATTGAGGTGGCAAATACCCACTGCCGTATATAAAGGAGCAATTGAAGTTCACTGAAGAGTAAAGCAGCTTAGTGTGGTTGGGTGTGTGTAGTGATAGCGAGTGACTGAGTAGAAAAAATGGGGTGTCATCTCTGGCAACCGCTACTTCACTGTTGGATCCTACAAACCCTACCTCTCTGCTCACTATCTCCGCCATTCCGCTCCATTTCCGTTTCTTCTGCGTCATGCCCACTCAGAGTATCATGCCTCGCCTCTTCTGCTGTTTCTGCCGAATCTCCCGTCACTGGTAAACCTACTCTTCGCTTTTCCATTTGCTTCTATCATCTGATTCTGATTTCAGATTTTAATTGCATGCATTAAATTAGGGGTTTTGAGAAATGCTATTGTGTTTGCTTCGAGATGAATTGTGTTCATAACTAATCTGCAGCTAGGAGCGTTCTGCTCTGACTTTGGTCCATTTGTTGTAATTGTATTGACTTCCACAGCGAAGGTTGGGCAGAAAGATTTTCTTCACATAGATGATTTTGATAAGGACACTATCATGAAGATATTGGATCGAGCCATTGAGGTCAAGACATTGCTCAAGTCAGGGGACAGGTCATTTCGACCTTTTGAAGGGAAGACAATGTCGATGATATTCACAAAGCCATCGATGAGAACTCGGGTTTCATTTTGAGACTGGCTTTTCCTTGTTAGGTGGCCATGCTGTATATTTGGGACCCGGACGACATTCAAATGGGCAAGCGAGAGGAGACTCGTGATGTTGCTCGAGTTTTGTCTCGCTATAATGACATCCTTATGGCTCGTGTTTTTGCTCATCAGGTATGCTGCTGAGTTAGAGTTGCTTATATTTATTTCATTTGGTTTTTGGACTGCAATTACCCATGTCATGTTTATGGTTAATTTTTCTTTTTCTAAATTCACACATTGAATTTTCAATTGAACCTGAGTTCGGTGCTGCAAAGGAAGTAATTAGCCTCTCTTAGGGATAGGGTGTGCATTATAGACAGTGTTCCCTATTAGATGTGTGGTTTTATAGAGCAGTCTATTCTGACTTTTGGGACAGAGTAATTGATTTAGGTGGTTTTAAGATGTCATGAATCCTCAATGTCCTTTGGATTTGTTATGCATGCATAAAGTTTGATTTTAAATACCTGCTGGGATTATTGCCATTGCTTCTAAATAAGAATTTCTTGATAGATATTGCAACCATGCATAACTTAAAAGAGCAAATAAGTGAATATGCAACTATGATACTTGTAATGTGGCTTACTGAAGAGTGAAGAATGATGTTTGGCTTTCTTATTTGTGACCTGTACTATTGGTTGTTTCTAATGTTGGATTACATGTAATGCTAACTGGGACCTTGAGATGACTTAACACTTAACAGTATATAACAGGAATATTTTGATCATTAGCAGTCTCTGACCCGTGAATAATCTTTTTCTCAGTAAACAGTTTATGCTTTTTTTTTTCTAATTGCAGGACATACTTGATCTTGCAAAGTATGCAACTGTGCCAGTCATCAATGGTTTGACAGACTACAACCATCCCTGTCAGATAATGGCTGATGCCCTTACTATGATTGAGCACATTGGTCGGTTTGAAGGAACCAAGGTCAGTTTATGTTGCTTGTCTTGAAGAGTTTTATTCTTTCTGATTCTTGGTGGTGTTGGCAAGAGAATAGTTGTCTGACCATATTTTGCAATGCACATGTCAGGTTGTCTATGTTGGAGATGGAAATAATATTGTTCACTCCTGGTTGTTAATGGCATCGGTAATTCCTTTTCATTTTGTTTGCGCGTGTCCAAAAGGTTTTGAACCTGATGCAAAAACAGTTGAGAAGGCAAGGAAGGCTGGAATCAGCAAGATTGAGAGATCTCATGATCCCAAAGAAGCTGTTAGAGGAGCGGACATTGTGTATTCAGATGTCTGGGCCAGCATGGGGCAAAAGGAAGAAGCGGCATACCGCCGCGAAGTGTTTAAAGGGTTTCAGGTACTAAATATAATATTTTAGTCGTAAAAGAATGCTTTTGGACCAAAAAAGAAGACATATTTTGATAAATTTGTAGGTTGTGGCAACCTGGAATTTTATGTCAGACAATACAGGTGGCATGGGGTTGGTGTGATAATTGTAGGATCAGTTAAAAAAAATGTTTGTTGTGACTTATCAGTTATTACATAGCAATTATTTTTCGTTTGAATTGTAGTTGAAATAATTTAACTTTTGTATGCACTCGCGAGCAAAATAGGAAGTAGCTTGCAATGAGCTTGAGTTGTGACTCAATTGGAACTGGCCAAAGTCATTAAGATTTGGGGAACATATAGGAGATTTGATCCTCTACACACAGCCACCTTCCCCCCCCTATAACCAAGTTCTTGCATCTCCAATTGTAACAAAGAAAATGGAAGTAGCTTGTTCTGAATTGATGAGTAGTAAGATAATACCTGTATAGTAAAAATATTTAATTAGCAGTTCAGAGAGACTCAGTATTTAGGAATCGTAACTTAGAATGAGCTGCATGGAACAACCACTTTTATTTCTCATCCAAGTTCCTTCTATTACCCATAGTCAGAAATAAGTTGTTCAATGTATAGTTGCGATCCTGTTGTCTGCTGATAGGATTGAGTGGATTGTTCAAGGCTGCGAAAAACTACATATTTGTTCTCCCTCCTCCCCTTCTCTGACTTTATTGTTTTCTGCCTTATTTCGATTTTGTCGCACTGGTTTATCAATGCTGTCAGTCTGTGATATGCTTGAATATTTTTATTTAGTGTTTACATGAAATTGCGCATTTTGCAGGTGGATCAAAGTCTTATGGATATGGCTGGTTCAAAGGCATTTTTCATGCATTGCTTACCAGCAGAAAGAGGGGTGGAGGTGACAGATGAAGTTATTGAAGCTCCAAATTCAATAGTCTTCCCGCAAGCTGAGAACCGAATGCATGCACAGAATGCCATAATGCTCCATGTACTTGGCAATAGTTGGTTAGATGATCATCTGAGCCTGAGCAATCTTAGTGTCTACATACAATAGTTGCTTCCAGGCTTTCAACAGTATGTTCGATCTATAAAGTTGGAATTTGAGTTGCGTTTGTATTGTTACTAGCCACTGAAAAACAGCAAAATCGTAATGAAAAGGCTAGTATCAAGATTTGTTCAACCAACTTTATGCATGCGATGCGACGAATAATATGAAAGAGAATATTTGTTCAATCAACTTTATCCTCCTAATTTAACCTTCTACCAATCTTTCTATCAATCCTCTTATTATACGCTATCACAGCGTCTGTCATTGTCATTCTAATTTGAGGCATATGACCAGCGTTGGAATTTCAAGAGAAGCATCAATTTTTCAAGATAGTTAAGAGGAATACTAGGAGTTTGTGACGTATAAAAAAGGGTAAATTAGTGCTATAAAACTCCTGATATGGTGGGATCTAGAAAAGGGTTGAAGCCAGTGTGGATTTAATATTATAGGTAATCATATCTTTCCCAAGAGGGCTAATTTCACAAATAGATTCGAATGTTATTTCCTAGGTACATGGTGGCAGAGATCTATGGTAGATTTTTTTTTTAGTATTTTAGATATTTGAGAAACTGAGTAAGATGTTAATAAAAATATATAATACATTATGAGGTTTTTTCAAATATATTACCATGTGAATTTTCATATCATTCCGATTTAAACAATCAAGGGAACAGGGAGTTCTTTTTCTATTTTCCGAGAATTAAAAGTTCTTAACAAAAGGAGGTCACTTGTGGTTAGCATGATGTGTAAGTTTCAGTAGTTTTTTTGTTTCCGCTCATGGGCTTGACCTGATGAAAAACTACATACTAGTACTAGATAAAGGGTGAGGGTTGAGACTTTGTGAGTGCCGTATTGAGTAGAATAAACCCAATGGGGGTACATAAACTACGAGACTCTCCCGTTTAATGGATTAGTTTTTTTTGGGAGGGGGAGGGGTGTTGGGCTCTCCTCATTTGCTTAAATAATAACAAAGACCTAGATGAAACAGAACATTAGAAAATGGACGCAGTTATTGACCCAAAAAAAAGAAGAAATGGACGCAGTTAAAGATCCTTTAGGTATTATTTGGTTGGAGGGAAGGGGAGGGATTTGGAGGGATTTTAAGAGGGTTGTTGTGTTTGGTTCAATTTTTTAAGAGGGGAGGGGAGGGGAGGGGAGGGGGTCAAAATCCCTCCTGACAGCATTTTGCCTCCCCTCCAAAAGTGGGGGGATTTGGAGGGGAGGAAGAGGGTTTAAAATAAACATCAAATTACTTAAATATTTCTCTTCTAAAGTTGAATGTTATAAAAACAAAGGGTATGAAAGTAAATTAGTTTTATTTTCCCTCCACTCCCCTTGTGAACCAAACAACAAAGGTTTCTCCTTCTCTCACCTCACCTCCTCGAACCAACAAGATAAAATATCATCTCACATCCCCTCCCATTCCCCTCATTTAAAATTCCCTTCCCTCCCTCGTTTTGAACCAAACAGACCCCTAGATTCTAATATATACCAATAAAAAGTTTTGTTTAATGGTGCACTTGTGAGCTTTACCGTGAGGAGCAAAGCATCATAAAATGGGTGAATTCTACTGTGAGGTACCTTATTAGGTGCCTCACATGTATCCTTGATCTTAGGGAGGACTATATTGTAAATTTTAAAGTTTAGGAGGACATATTGCAAATTTTAAAATCTTAGGAGTACTATATTACAAATTTAAGAGGACCATTTGTTAAAATTCTAAAAATTTAGGAAGACCATATTGCAAATTCTAAAAATTATATTTTTTATTTAAAAACCCCCTAAATGGGGTACACGGTGAGGCACCTTGTAGAATTCATAAGTTCGTAACAGATGAAAATGTTGAGCAAGCTGCCTCATCTATGATACTTTTAACGCAGGCCATCAGCTTAATCAGCACTTCAAATATGTATTCAGAACATTTAAGTAAACCATGGACTGGGTGGGATTAATATTAAACTAGGAATGACAGTTCATACATGCCTCAAGCTCAAGTACATTAATCTATAGGAGACTCCAATCAACTCGTGTTCCGGGAAAAATATCTAGCCTTCCATGTATTAGTCAAACCAGCCCATAAATTGTAACTATAGCTGTCGTTTGATTTGATAATAAGAGGAAAGTGAAAGAAAAAATAAGGAAAAATGAGTAAATATGAAGGAAGAAGAAGAAGCAAGAAGAAAGGGCCGGGCAACAGTTGCCACCAATTCATTTGCATATATCATCAGGCGTGGGTAGACCCTTTATCTGCATGTTCTTGGTACATCCATTGCCAATTCTCTAATGTCACCTCACCGCCAAGTGATCGGATAAACAGATCCACCACTGCATGCGCCCTACTTTGCAGCATTCTTCTAGTGACAAACCCTTGACCAATCCATACAAAAATCACTTGCAAAAAGGTCCCTGCTCCTGTAGCATCAGTTGCCTTTGTTTCCCCTATGGCCGGGACATGGATCATCTGACATGTAAAAAGATTTATTAGTGACTAGTTAATCTTTTCAGCACTTATATATACTAGAAACGCTGGTTTACGTGAGAACCAAGAGACAAGAAAGTAAAACTACTGCGCTTTTCCCTAGTGATTTTGGACCACAATGTGCTTAACAGCAAACAACTTCCTGCAAAGAACTAGTCCCATGCTCCTACTGTTGGTGAATTTTTTCTGATAGGGATGATGTAGGTTGAGGAAGGTTTAATAAAAGATCAAACAAAATACAAATGCCTCCGGATACACTCTTCTACCTCCGACCCTCTTTCCTTATATCATCTTTGATATATTTGCATTGGTTGGAATGGAAATTTTCGAGCCCATTTATACCAACATTTGGGGGGGGGGGGGGATTAGGACCAGCAGGAAAGCTTAAAAAATTTTCTTTATATAGGGAGGCAATGGCTTCACATCAAATTCCTATGAGGTGAAATAAACTACACCGTGTCTTGTTAATTATGTCTTGTGGTCAGTAACAAAAGGTTCATACCAGAGTCAACTGCACAAGGAAACGACTAGAACATATCACACAGAATCACATAAAAAATTAACACACCTCCTTCCCATGTGTAGCAATGCATCCATTAGGGCCCAATGTTACCACAGCCCATTGGCAGTATTTGGCAAGAATTCTACAGCAGCTATCGGATCAGCATTCTGCTCACACCCTAAAATCCACGGGTAAAGTAAATTGATATCACTTATTTAAAAGAAAATAGGGAATACACATTGAATGAAAAACAAGACAGTCCCATAACTTGGAAACTGAAAATAAATTCTATTTTCAACAAAAGATATATTAACATAAAGCTCCAAATGACAGTCACCTTAAAAGTTCAGTTGCCTCATCCTCATTGGCAAAGCAGAGGTCTATGTTCCAGATTCCAGTAACTTCAGAAGTGGTAGTTTAGAGTTCCTGACCATCTTGCCAAAATAAAAAGACTGTGAGCAAGAAATATAATACTTCTTCAAATTATGCAAAGGACTTCTTAAAATTGAAACTTTCATATCTTTATTTATATTGGTCAGGCCATCTTGCACAATATCAAACATGCATATTTGAGATTTCATGGAAAAAAAATACAATCTCTTTTATGTAGGAACTGACAACAAGAAATGTATACAGATTGGACTAACCAAACTAATAATTATATTGGTTTAGTAGCTCTTTATCAAGACAATCCTTCTTTGAATTGAAATGTTAGAAATGAAAACTCTAATTACAATGAAAACTTCCCATGCTCAGGTGGGTAAAATTTACAAAGAAAGAGTTTGAACTTTCATTTCATCAAACCTTTGCAAGCAATTTTCTCTTTTTTCTTTAAAAACTTTAGGGGAGGGCGAATTCTAAGCAGTGGCATAAATACCCTCAAAACTGGCCAAATCCAAGGAAACAAGAAGGCCTTCCTGTTTGGCTCTAAAAGAATGGCCTGCTTGAATAACTTCCAAATTGAGTATTGCATATCTCAACACCAACCACTGAAATGTAAATATACCAGCAACGAAGTTCACAGAGAACCTTTAGATGATATATTATATGTAGTGGTAGACCTAGATGGATGGACAAGAGAGCAAGTTTTTAGTATGTAAACAGAGAAGGGATATAAGGTACATACACCTTCATTTTCATCCTATGATGCATTATGGTTGAAAATGTATTAAGAAGAATAACAATATTGAAATATATAGGACAGGATAATCAACACAAAATTCCCGCAATACTTTAATTGATCAAGCAGGCAAACCAACCTTGGAGCCCTTGAAATCCTCTCTCATCAATTCTTCTGCCTTCAAAAAAGAAAAAAGGAGTATATGTCAGACAAACAAACTTCACACAATTAAATGAGGGCCAAGGGTGCTTGAGAGAATAGAGTGATGTACCTGAACTTTGACCAGCATTTGAGAGACAGGGTCGCATGGTACGGTTACCAATGCATCAACCAAGCAAACACACTGATACAGAGACAAGTTATTAACATTCAACTTTTTATTTATAGAAGTCATTGGCTATATGATATCATTGGGTGTAGAATTCAAAAACTGAGAGGTGAACAAACTGTGCAGTGTGTCCTTCTTCTTACGGAGTCTAGAGAGGTCGACACCATTGAGGTCATGTTATTGACAAATAGCTGACCTTGTTCATCATCCCCACACGCTCCAATAATTCCACTAGAAATTCCAAAACCACTACTTAGACCCTCGAATTGTATTAGCAACACTGCCACCAGCCATGGTCTTCATGGTATAGAAGAATGAGAATGAGAATGAGCATCATGAGATATAGATTTTAACCTCTCTCAGTATGGATTCAAGTTCTTCAATTGCAACCTACAAAGCGGGAAGGAATTCAATTCATTATAAGTTAACAATAATTGAAGAGAATAATAACAGAAGAAATTAGGTTAATACAGACGGCAACGGAGCCACCGCGTTCACCGGGAATTCGATCGAGCAAGGAGCAATCAACGTGAGCGACGCTATCAACGAGCGCAGATGGCTGAAGACCTAGAATGAAGGGAGCCTCATCCTCATGGTGGTGGTGGTTTTGGTTCTTACAAAAGCTTTCGGCTCCCATATATTAGCTCTTACTCTCAACACAATACAGATTGATCCTCTCTTCCTCTGGATCGATCTATCCTCTGCATGAGAAACGCTCCCGAGATTGTGCGCCATTTCAATTTAAATTCTTTTCTAAAAGCCCTAAACCCTTGTCTTTTCTGTTACCCTCCACACACCTCGGAACAATTCGTACACATCATTTTATTTATTTATTTTTGAGGACCAAATCGTTAATGTGAGTGAATGTAACATATTATTACAATAAGTATTCATCAATTATATTATAAACTTTTAAAGCTTTATTAAATAGTATGTACTTATCATAATTTGTAAATTAATAAGTAATAATTTCATATTACACATTCTAAATAACATTCATAATTTATCACTAACATAACTGTTAAAAATTAATCAATGGTCTCGGAGTTAAACTTTTGTGTATGCAATCGCGTTAAGCATACATGTAATCTTACAAAAAAAAAACACCATAATTGTTTAAGTAATTAGTTTCTTACCGCTAAAGATGTAAAAATTAGTTGGAAATTAATTACATTGATTAGGAAGGTAGTTAAAATTAGTTGATAACAATGACTATTAGCGTGTTTGGTTTACACCGAATCTTCGTTAATCACAATAACGTTTACTTGGATCCACATTTAAAACGGTGATTTTGATAGAGACTAAACATATTGTATTATAAACCTCATACTACTCTTGTAAAAATTACTTTTACCATTTCATTCGATCACAATTCTCTATTTATTTTCTCTCTCAAACCATGTTTCTGTCTTTCTGGACACTTGCTATTGTTTTTTTGTAGAGAACATTCATTGAAAAATGTCCAACGACACTTACACAAAGCTTAAGGATGCTAAATAGAGAGTATTACAACAGTGCACTACAAATCTAAACAACAAATCGAGCACGATACTCGGTCAATCTAAACAATTTAGCAGTCCTAAAAATAACCAAAAAAAAAATCAAAGCCTCCTATTACAAAAATCTGAAATAGCCTGAACTTTTCTTCTCTTTTTTTAATTCCTTCCCGGATCAGCACATGTTCAACATCAACTCCAAGCAAAATTCCACAACATCAACTGTGGTCAATCTGAGTAAAGCAGTGCTGCAAAATCGAGCTTTAGTAGTGGAAAGGCAGCAAGACTGAGTAGAAACAGTGCTGCAAGATGATGACTCTAACAGAATCTCGTAAAGGAGGAGGTGGTGGCCGGAAGGGAAAAAGAGAGGTGGTAATGGTGGTGGTGTGGGTGGGAGAAAGGAAAGAAAAAAAAAAACAGAAAAACACAACATAAAACTCTTACTAAAAAGAGAGAAAAAACTCACCTATCATGAGTAAGAAACCCCTCCTATAAAGGGAGGAGAAGAGCCCCCAAAGGGGGCAGACTCTCTTTGCCTACTGAGCTAGGGACGGTCGCGCGGCGCTAGGGTTAATAACAGTGTTTAAAAAACCCGGCTAGGACCGGCCGGACCGGCCCGGTCCGGCCGGTTGAGCCGGAAACCGGTTGCATCACTCGGTTCGAGCCAGTAAATCGATCGGAAATGCAGCTAATCCGGTAAACAACCGGTTTAACTCGGCCGGATTGTGCGAAAGCCGTGACTCGTTGAACCGTTTGAGATCTCGCTAGCTTCTTTGTAGCCATAGTGAGCTGTCGTCGCTAACACAGACAGAAGAATGAAAAAGGGGAAGTGTTTCTGAGAGAAGGGAAGGAATGAAAGTCGCAGCAATCTGTCGTAGCCCACTGTCCCTGTGTTTGAAAATTTTGCAAGCAGAAGAATGAAAAGTTGAGAGAGAAACAAAGAAAAAAAAGAAAGGTAGAAAATGGAAGTGTTTCTGAAAGAAGAGGAAAGAGTGTGTATTGTATTGAGATGAAACCCTTTATTAATGCTTCCGTGTTTCATACGGAGAAGAAATGTCATTTCCGATGCATTGACTCACTGACTTGCTATATCAATCTAGTTGGAACGCTTTGCACAATAAAGTGGCAATTGCATTTACAATGCAATGCAATGTAGTTTAATTAATTCTTTGTAAATTGAAAACTGTTATGAATATTTTTAAACTTCACTTTATCCTTAATAATATAAATATAGTAAATAAACATGTAATAATTTTTTAATTGTTTTTTTAACTTAGTTACTTTATGAAGATATATACATATTATTTTTCTTCTTATTAGATGATTATTGATTTTTTTCTTAATTTTTAAGTATAAAAGTTATAATTTTTAAATATATACCGGTTTAACCAGTTCAACCAGTGACTCACTGGTTCGACCAGTGACCCATTAACTCAGTACCTCGACCGAGTCAATGACCGGTCCGAGTTTTTTATAACACTGGTTAATAAGCTATTATGCAATTTAACAGATGCCTTAAGATTTTATTATTTTTTCATATTTGCTATTGGTGTAAGTATGATTTATGATTTAATGTTAATTGCACGTTCCTAGTTTTTGCTCTTAAGAGCGGATGCATGTGTACGGCTTTATTCATTGTTTTTTTTGTGGGTTGAAGGGCCTAAAAAAGGCCGAAAGGACTACACAGCAGAAACTCTACAATACATAGTAGATGATTCTCGACCAAAAATATATTAGACGATTCGACCAAAAAAAATAGATAGTAGACGGCGAATAAAAAACAAAAGGCAAAATCGCAATTTTGTTCATTGTTTAAAAAATTCAATAGTGGGCTTCCAAAAAAAAAACTTCAATAGTGAACAATTACATACTCACTTTTATTCTTTGTGTGTGAACTGCATTATTCAAACCTTTCACCCTCCTTTGACCAAAAAAAAAACCTTTCACCCTCCATGAAAGAATCATTTCCCTAATCGTAATTTTCAAATTGGCTAGAAATGAAATAATATGGGAGGTTGTGAAAAACCAAACGACCAAGAATCTTACGTTCAAACTGGAAGATGCATGTATCCACACTGAAAAATACAGACGTCAATGTCCTCGTATTAATAATGATTTCAACGAGAACTTATGAACAAAGTTGGGACAAATATGTCTTCAACGTAAAGATCAAGAAAAAATAGAAGTGAAATCACTTGCATAGGATACATCAAACACTAAAGATCGGCATACACCATCCTACCAGGCACTTGCCTTCCCCAAAATAGAGAACAGAATTTAAATGTTATGGAACAATTGCTTCCTGGATCTCGTACGGAGCCATAATCCTAGCCTAGAAAATGTCTGGTATTATTGGGAATGAAAATAATCCCTCTTCCGTGAATTCAAAAAAAAAAAAAAAAGTGAATACCCCTTGATGTCATTTCAAGTCTGAAAATTTGGAATTGAGGATGTGCCTTTAGAGACCTCATTTTTCAAGGGCTTTGTCTGCTTTATCAGGTAAGACATTATCAGGAAGAATGAGCTCTGGTGGGATCTCGCGAACAACACCCCAGCATAGAATCGTACTCCTCATCTTTTCGTGCATACTTCTTACGAAGCACCTTCTCAAACTCAATTTCATCAAATGACTTGGAATTTTCAGCTGCATGGACCTGTGCAAGGTTAGTATAATTGGTGGCTGACTGGGAGATAAAAGCTATCTCTTCATCCGTGAGTTTTCTCAGGAACTTTGCTGGATTGCCTGCCCAAATCTGCAAAATATGCAAGTTTGTGCTTACAGATCATGGATTATACATATAGCAAGCATTCAAGAAGAGCAACCTAACTAACATTAGAATTTAACTATCAAGCACAAGCACTAAGGAGTGTTTTCCATCACATGACAAATATTAACGAGCAAATGTAAAAGAGCTCCAGTCTTGCAATTGGGCCAACCATGTCCAAACCTGAGGGCATTTGAAGGCTATGTAACCAACCAATAACATGGTGATTTTGGGGTGCATAGTTTATTTATTCAATTTTTTCCAAAAGAAAATAGTAATAGTTTGAATCTTATGATAAAACCCATAAGCAGGTTTATAAACTCATGCAATTCAAGAGGCACTGCATAACCAAAGGCATGTAATAATTATGATATGAGTAATAAGTAACGGTTTAAGACAAGTGATATAGAATTCTGGATTAGGGTCTAGTTAAGAAGGATGAGGGTTTAGCAAGGAAGCAATAGACACCTTAAAAATAGTAGTTGTGTTATATCTGTCTTGGACAGGTATCCATGTCGGACACTACTCCTAACTACATTTTACAATTTTTTATCTTTATTTTTTGAACTTTTATACTAATACAATGAAATTGCACACTCGTTTTTAAAACCAATTCTCTCTCTTAATTTAAGATTTGTGTTTATGTTAATTTCATTCTAATTTTATATATTGCATTATATTTATACCATGTCTTACATTTTAAATCTTCATGTCTGTGTCGTGTCCTATTTTGTGTCCCCTGTCAAGTCCATGCTTTCTAGGGGTTTAGAATCAAAGTTACACCCCTCAGTAGAAATTAAGTATTTTGTTGTAGTTGTTGGTGCCATGCTGATGAGGGACCGAGGGTGGTAGTGGTGACACAAAGATATAGCAAGACAGCAGCTATAAGAGAAAACAGGTGAGATTTCGTTTAAGTTTGAAGACAAAAAAAGGGCTTTATGTTTCAGAAACCTCTTAGGTGCCAAAATATCATAAAATTTCCCGATAAAATTAATAAAACACAATAACTAATGCATCTAGATAAAATTAATAAACAAAAATAACTCAAAGAATATTCCTAATGCATATAATATTGAAGAACTTTAATCTATCCTAAAAATGATCTAGATAACTATAGAAAAACCATAAAAATATTTCATGAGAAATTACATAAAAATAAATAAAATAAACACAGAATTATAATTGACCCCCAAATCCTAGATTAGCAGTATAGTATGTTAACTCAATAATGATAATTATTCCCAAAAACAATTAGACTAACATGAACATGATCTCAATTCTCATTAATTTAATGGGTAACCAGACAGTGCACCCCCATAGACCTACCTCACCACAAGGAATCCTTGTATTCTGTCTCACAAGGGCTCCAGCAGCAACCATGGCATTTTTCTCAACAACCACACCATCAAGTAGAATTGCACCCATTCCAACAAAAGCGTCATCCTCAACAGTACAACCATGTAAAACAGCACTATGACCTGCTCAATGAAAAAATTAACATAAATTCTCATTAATGGTACAATGTAGAACCATTCTTGATCATGGCAAAGGTATTACTCACCTACAGTAACATTATCCCCAATTATAGTAGGCAACACCTTCCCATCTAAATTTGACTTTGCAACATGCACCAGGGAGTTATCCTGTATGTTAGTTCCACTTCCAACTCTAATGCTGTTAACATCACCTATTCATAAAGTTAAGTTAAAAAAAGATTACCATGTATATAATCATTAAAGACACAGACTCATAAAAAATTTCACATCCAATTTACATCAGAAGATCAGAGAAATGCAACTTGCCACGAAAACTGTGTTTCAGAATAGAAGAAAGATGCTGTATTGGATTTCAATGGCTTAATTGTTACAAACAAGTGGAACCCAAATAGAAATAAAGCATTACAAAGTATTCCATAATTAGATTTCATTAGTTGCAGAAGCATCAAATCGTTCATATTTCAAATATTGTCAATCTAATTGATCAAGTGAGATACCTTACCTCTCAAGACACATCCATACCAAACTGATGACCCTTTTCCAACTTGAACATCTCCAATGATGGAGGCACTTGGTGCAACAAACACATCCTTATCAACAACTGGAGCCTTATCAAATATGTTCATCAGAGTTCGATGCCTAGACACTAAACACAAGAAGGAAGATGCTTACTCGATATATTTCATGGCAAAATGGCAAAGCAGTAGTAAATACAAATATTGAAAAGCACAATACATTTATCCCTTT